>CAXHTJ010001220.1:0-126356 GCA_964019445.1 Populus tremula
TTTTGAGTCAGGTGAGTGATGATAATTTTCCATATGCATGAGAAATATTATAAATATTTGATTTGTTAATATGAATTGGATCATGCTTCTTGATAATATATATGCTGATTATTATCTTGATATGATAAAGCATGATCAATTATTGAATCTGATTTCTTGATATGAACCAATATGATTTGACTTCTGAATTGATAGCTCCTCATTTGATGGATGTCATGAGTTGAGCTTTGAGATATGAATATGTTTGTTTGATTATGATTATGAACCTATGGTATGTCAGTCAGAATACCCATGCTAACAGGGTAGTGTTAGTCTTTGTGCACATCGTATCTGAACCCTAGTTGGTCGGGGGAGTCACCAACCTGTGTGGACTGATCATCCACAGTACGGAGCCTCATGCTCATTGCATTTTGATTTTCTGACGAGTTTTACCATATGATATTCTTGTTATGGCCTATTTGATAAACCTTCGTATAAGAACTAGAGCCATACTTGTATATATATTTCTCCTTGTTATATTACCTCGTATGTGTATATTGAATGCTATCTACTCACTGAGTTGTTGAACTCACCCTCTCATTATTTATCCTTTTCAGGCTTATAGCTTGATGGCAGGTTACTTTTGTTGAACCTTTCGAACCTGCCTTTTGTTGTAATTTGTACCTTTCTTTTGTGTCATGTTAGTGCTCCAAAATTATGAAATTATTAACTCTTGTATTAAGACAATCGAATTATATTATGAAGTTATTTGTTGTTAATTATGCGTTAAACTCTGATTGAGTTGTTTAAAGGATTGTATGTAAGTTTGGGTTCGCATAGGTTTGGAACCTTGGAGGGGAACCTTGCCTATGTGCCGGTCATGGATCCGGGATTCGGGTCGTGACATGCCACTTCCAAATCCCAGAAACACTACATAACCTAAGAACTCCACATCAACTCACCACAGAACATCATGTAGTTATGTTTACAATTTCTTCACAGAGGGTGATATGTTAGAATTCATCTTCCATGCTCAGTTTTTCCTTTCAATTAGAAAAAGGAAGTGATTATATAAGCATACCATTGGGCAGTTCTGTGTCTAAAAGAACTCCTGTTTCAACGGTCCAACATCGAGCAACATTCTCTTTTGTGTATGCCCCAGCTCCTGTAACCTGCAGGGGAGTAACTTCTCGTGAGCTTTGACATTTCATAAGAGCAGACTACTAATAGGGATTGGAGCAAATAAGAACATACCAACAAGGGCAAGTTGAATTTCTTCACAAACCTAACACATTCTGCATGCACTGCAACAAACATCACAATGCACACCAAATTAATACATCACCAACCGGCTTAAGACCATTCATGCAGCACCAACAACAGAGTAACCAGCAACGCTTTGTATGAAAACAGAATAAGGTAACAAACACAAAAATACAGTTGCTTGACATTAGGAATATAAAAGAACGAAAAAGCATTAAATAATCACCTTAACATCACCAGTTCCAGGAAAGAACATATCTCCATACTTGTGAAAACTCAGTCATCACCCTGTCAAATGATAAACAAAAATTTTGTATTTCTCATGGCTTTACCATTCCACTACCAGTCCAAATTCATAATAGAATATAAGCTTTACCGTTAATTTAATATTTTTCAAGTAAAATAAACTCTTTTTTTTTTACTCTTCATTGATCATTTTATTCATTTTTATCTCCTTTTTGGAGATAAAAAGAAGATAGCAAAGAGATGAATGCATGTGTAGTAGTTTTTTATTTTTATTTTTATTTTTATTGCTGCAAAATAACACGATGACAATGGCTAAAAAATCCTGAAGATTAGTAATAGTTTTATACTAGTATAAGATTTAGACAGTCCTCCTAAGGCTTTATTCTCATTGCATACAAAATTTGATTTCTTGTCATTTGATATCACTTCAAGTATAATTCGACCCATCAAACAAATTGCAAGTGGTTTAGAGCATAGTTATCAAACCTGGTCTAGGGGTTGACTTGGCTAAGGAACCGGGTCCCGGATTTTATGGGTCAATCCAGGTTAACCTAGAAAAATTTTAAAAAATTAAAAATTTCATATTTCATATGAAATTGTTTTTAAAAAAATCAATGTGAATATATGTTATACATGTTGTAAATAATAAAGTTTAAAAGAATATTTTAAAAAGTTTTTTATCGCACATTGAAAAGGTACTATGTTATGCTTTTAAGTTGAAGTATTTAAACTAAAAAAATGTTTTATTCCATATTGAAAAAACATAATTTTTTTTTTTGTGAACATAAAGTATATTTATACAAGGACTTCATATCGCATTGAAAAGATACTATGTTATATTTTTAAGTTGAAGTATTTAAATAAAAAAAAAATATTTCTTATTTAAAAAACATAATTTTTTTACATTGAAAGTGTGAAAAAACTCTTATGTTTTAGTTATTTCTTATTATTATAAACTATAAAATAAACTTTATGCATTTATAATTTTTTTGAATAAAAAAACTAAAATAATTATTTAATGGATTGAAATAAAAACCCTCCACATCACCCCCCCAGCTTAGGCAATTACTGCTCTTCAATCTTCACCCCCTCCCCGGCTCACTCTCTATCTAAAACGAAAAAAAAACCGCTCTCTCCATCAGATCCCACCTTTACTGGCGATCGCCATGTCCTCACTCCTTAGCAACCACTGCTCGATCACTTCCTCTTCTTGCCTTCATTTCCCTCCTTCTCCCCTGTCCTACTCTTCCCCTGAGTCAGTAGTAACTTGCGAGCTCGTTATTTAAGTTTTATGTATTTCATTCCCGAGTTTAACTCAGATCTGATAGTTTTTGCGGGATTTAAATTTTATGTTGATTATGTTCATGGATCGAGTTTTGATTTTGCAAATGGCAGTTTATGCATTACAAACACCGGGTCTCGTCTGGGTTTGCTCGGGTCGTCAGGGTCTTGCTGATTTCTTGCATTTACCGGTCTTTCTCCTAACCCGAACCGGTCCAGTCACCGGGTCGACCAGTTCTCGGGTTGACCCGCCGGGTCGCCTGGGTCTTGCCGGTTTCTTGCATTTACCGGTCTTTCTCTTAACCCGAACCGGTCCAGTCACCAGGTCGACCGGTTCTCGGGTTGACCCGCTGGTCCGGTCCAGGTTTAATAACTATGGTTTGGAGAGATCGGATTTTTGACAAAGACCAAAGAAGATGGATGCTTGCCATAAGTGTTTCATGTATAAGCCTTCTAAGCCCACTAAGTATTTCAACTGGAGAAGGCTTCCATGCTAAAGAAATGAGATGTTCCTCGTCAGAATTCAACAAGAACTAAATCCATTGGAAACTTGAATTGAACTCTTTGGTTGGTTTGGTTTGGTTAGTGTTGAGGATTGTAGAAACAGATGTAAAAGCGACAAAAACATATTTGGTTGAGGAGATGATTCTTCGCCATGTGCCCCAAATGGCCACAGATAAAACAAGGCCCAACATTATTGAAACTGCTAGTATTGGAGTGAAGGAAACTCATGGATCTGCTGCTGTTGCTGCTCCCAGTGATGCTCTCTCCAGGACCAAGTTTTCTGCTGTTTTGAAGCAATCTTCCACCAGGAGCTGTGACATTAATGGCTTGTGTTTTTCCTTCAGAGCCCCTGAGGATTTCGTCCTCCATGGAAGTGTTAGGCTGCAGATGTAGGCAGCCATCTGATTTAAGAAATACTTTTTTGCTTCCATCGCTTGGTGCTGTAAAGCCATAGCCCCTTTTCCTCCTTGCCCAAAACAAAATCCCTGATACAACCTTTTCCTCCTTGCCCAAAACAAAATCTTTAGGCATTCAGCCAGAAAATGAATCGAATGGATCTGATCTGATTCAACCACAGATAACCCTCAAGTTTTCTTGAATCACATCACACTTTTTCTCATAATATTCAATATCTCTAATGAAAGAAACCGTCAATGTTATAAATTGTTAAATGCAGATGCAGCCATTTGATATGGTAATCGATTTTTGCAATAAGAGCAAACATAAAATCTAGAATAACTTCTTGAAAACCATCTTATATTTAGACATGTCCTTGTATGGAAAAGCAGGCACGTCCTAATTTCTCTGATCTAACCAACTGATCATGAATTTAGATGTTTGATTAGGCCATGTCTCACAAAAACCATCATGTTTCCGAATTCCGATCATATCATGATACATATCGACAACATGTGTGTTATATGAACTCAAGTGAAAGCTAGAAACTTGTATTAGAGCAAGCAGAACATCCATAGGAACTATGTTCGATGACTAGGATAGAATAAGAAAGACTTGCCACAAATGGAAAAATATAAAGCTCATAAGCACAAAAGTCTACAAATCTCTACCAAATAACATCATCATATCAAAAACTCTAATTTAAAATCTTATTTCTCATAATTCACCTTACCAAGTAGTATCATAATATTTATTTTTCTAAGATAAATAGGAAAAAAAAACTAAAAAAAAAAATAACTTTTTTCAAAAAATAAATCCTCTTACATCAATCTCTTTAGGTTGAAACGAACTCGTTCTTGAGTTTTGATCATCCATCCGTTTATGTTATTATTGTCAACCATTAAAAATAAAGTTAGCATCTTTACATTCCATTAATCTCCAGTATGCTAACACAATACAATTAACCAACTCAGATAAAATAGGCTAATAATCAATTCCCAAAATGCTCTCAATCTTTGTAGAACCATTAGTAGCCGCCAATGACTTATTCCATATCATACCCTTTTTCACGTCATCCTATTCTCTAAAATCTCCCTTTACTCTCTCTCTCTCTCTCTTTTCCATTTCGATAAATTAGGATAAAAACAATATATTTTTACATTCGCTCTTAACAACTTCCCTTTTCTTCCAATACTATACTAAGGGTATAAGTATTACATCGCTTGTTATGCATGACATTCTTGTCATATTATCATGGTTTATATAACAATAAATGACACACATCCATAGACACCACATCATATCAAATACTATCAAAATATATCTCACCTATAAAAAAATAAAACAAGATAATATTTGTCATAACCCAAATTTTGACCATTTTTATTTTAATTATTATTATTATAAAAAATGATGATAAAAAAATAATAATGATGAAAAAACAAGTAAAATGAAGAATGAATTAAAATTTGGGTTAAGGGCAACATGATTGGAAGTTTTGAGGTTTAATTAAATTTTAGAATTAATCTAATTAAGCTTGGAATTAGTTTAATTAATCCAATTAAGGGTTTAATTGGAGAATTGATAAATTTTGAGACATAATTAAGCTTGAAATTAATTTAATTAATCCAATCAGGGGCTTAATTGGAGAATTGATAAGATTTAGACTTAATTGGACTTTGGATTTAATTGAATTAATGGAATCAGGGACTTAATCGAAAAAGTATCAAAGTTTGGAGTTTAATTGGGGTCTAAATTGCAAAAATTAGAGTCCAAGGACTATTTTGTAAAAATACGCTGAAATGCTGAGGTCCAATTAAAGTTTATGCAGGGGCTTGATTACAAAAATTTCAAAACTTTAAGGACCAAATCATAAATAGCAGTTGAATGGGAAAACGTAGCCGTTTCTTGGACACAACTGTTCACTGTCTTCTTCCTCCGTTTCATCAGTTTCCAGCCAACACTTAAGTTTGATCATTGAAGGCGTTTAAAGGGTCGGTTACAGGGCATTTAAGAGGCCAGCTGTTACCACCGATTTTGGCCTTATAAAAGCAGAGGGAGTCGCAGTCAACAGGAGGAGATTTTTGGACTGAAAAGGGGACGAAAAACCAGAGAAAAAGGGCAGAACCGAGGGAGGAAAAAGCCATGCACGGTAGGGGGAAGAGACAAAACTGAGGGGGAAGAAATCACAGAACACAGAGACAGAGAGAATAAGAAATAAACAGGGAAGAGACAGGGCAGAGAGGAGGTAGCGTCGTCCAGCCAGAGCTCCACCATCGTCTTCGTTCCTATGCGTCCAGTTCCAGCACCAGGCAAAAGCAGAGAGGAGACGAACGAACAGGAGGAGGAAAGAGAGACTGGACAAAGGAGAAGAGAACAGCCCGCCACCACGCCATCGTCATCGTCTTCGTTCCTGTGCGTCCAGCTCCAGCACCAGGCAGAAGTAGAGAGGAGACGAACGAACAGGAGGAGGAAGGAGAGACTGGACAAAGGAGAAGAGAACAGCCCGCTACCTGGCCAGTCATCATCTTCGTCTCCGGCAGCACCTGAACCAGGTAAGTCTTCTTTGTACTCCTGCATTATAATTCACGCTACAGTAGCAAGTGAATTATAATTAATTCACTACCCAACCGATAAAAAAAAATAAAAAAAATAGGAAATGTAAAAATAAATTTTTTTTTGCATGTCTTAGAAAAAATGTGTTTTTATCAACTTATTCAATGATATCAAGATCATGAATAAAAAAAGGAATATATACTGATTTTTCCATAGCTACGAATTTTTACCAACGCCAGAGTTGGAATTATTCGTGGTGGAATTTTTACCAACGCCAGAGTTGGAATTATTCGTAGGGGAATTTTTACCGACGCTAGAGTTGGAATTATTCAAGATCGAATATTCACTGATGTCAGAGTAAGGAATATTATAAACAAATCATCATAGCATAAGTGAATAAATGTTTAGCAATTTAAGACAAAATCAGCAATGCAGTCTGTCTCAGGCAGAATGTTTAAGGGGTGATAATATCTTCCCTTTTACGTAACCATTTCCGAACCACAAAATCTCTGTTGACCATTTAGGGTTCCTAGTGACCATAATACTAGGTGGCGACTCCTTAAACAAGACGTTTTTTCCTAAAAAAACAAGCTAGAAATATGTTCTTTTTCCATAATTCAAGAGAATTATTTTTAGGGCCGCCGCGATGTCGGGTACGACAATATTCATCCATGATTACCTCAGAATCTCGATTCAACTGCTTCAATTTGTAGGGCATATGGTGTTTCTTTTTTTTCTTATTAAATTGCAACTTCTCTATTGCTTCAGTTGCAACCACCTTCTCACAATTACCATTGTCGATAATCAAATTACATACATTGTCCTTGATGGTACAAGTTAAAAGAAAAAGACTAGTGAGTAGCCAATCTTGGTTTGAATCACTCTTAAGAATAAGCAAACTTTTTTGGATGACTAAGATAGCACCACCATTACCTTGGAAAACCTTCTCACTACCTTATTAATCATCATAAATAGGATCACTTCTCTTCTCATTATGTTATTTTACCTACAAATATTTACACTTACGACTCTCTGGTTCATGGCACTTATAAATTTAATGCCCTAACTCATCATATCTAAAACATTAAAATTTAAAGCCATATCTAGAACTTGAACCTTAACTTGTGATTTGTTTAGCTATCGATTCGAGCTGAATGAATGATTTTTTTTTTTTAGTGCACACATCCCTATTATTTTGGTCAAATTAAAAGTCATCTTTGTTAATTACCATAATAACCTATTGTTTATCAACAATCAAAGCTCTTTGATAGGTTTATAAAACTATTTATAAAGAATGCAAACACAATACATCTTGCTGAACTACTTTAAGTACCTAGCAATCAATTACTCTTTCTGAAAAATCATTTTTAGCCATCGGTTGGTAGAGTTTTCAATGTACTCAGCAATAGTTTTCCTCGGGAAAGGGTAGAAGAATGAGACCTATTATGGGACATACAATGCATTACAAACGTATGATTATTACGCTTCAACCGGGTTATTCTATTCCACCTCTTAAAAAGAAAAGAACGTAAAAGTGTTCCTTTATCTTTCCCTTTAATTGCTTCCACCAAGCATAAGCTCGACCTTTTAATCTAATACCAATAAGCTTCACCCATATTTGCTCTTAAACTTTTATGCACTTGAAAGTCCTTTATACTTCATTCAACTAAATGATAAACTCTTCTAAAGTTCCTACAAAATTAGAAAGTTTAATTTAAAAATCAAAATCTCCATGAAGTGCTGCCCAATTAAAAGGTTGCCTCCTCTAGATTAGCCAGGGTTCAAAATTACTCTCCTCCTATTCTTGTTGGGTGTTTTATTTCAATTGTCACGTAAGCTTTGTGATCTACCTTTGTATATCCTCAATTTCTACCTCATGAACCTTTTTCTCTAAAGAGGAAACTTCTTCATCGTCTCCTTGAACATGTTTAGTTTTATTATTTTTTCTAGCTATAGTTGTTTTGCAGCATACAACAAGCAAACAATAATCAAAGATTGTTAGGTTCTGATACCAACTAATATAAACAGAAATAATACAAAAAAATAGCAAAAACAAACACAATTCTACTAAAAAGGATCATCACACCAAAAACCAAAATTCAAAATTTTATTTCTTAATAATTTACCATGTCAAGTAGTTTCCTTTGTAAGAAATTTACAACTCCTTAAATAAACTAAAAAAACACCTAAACAAACTAAAAACCTTGAAAAAAAAAACCAATAAAATTCATAAACAAAATAAAAAATAAAATTATTAAACATAATATTTTAAAATAGATAGAAAAAAAGATAATAACTAAGAAAAATCAATTTTCCAAAAAAAATAAAATTCTCCTCGGAAACTCTATTGTCCCTTCATTTATTCGACTAGCTAGTTTGGGCATGTAATCACAATACGAGGCTTCAAGACAGCTTGCTCATACATTATTTATAACCACACTAAGGAACACAGTATATCACAAGCATTATATTTGATATGATCTACGTTTCTTTGATGATTCTGTAAATATCTATTATGCCTTGATATGGGACTTGTCAGTAACTCCATGCTAATGGAGAATAGTTAGCCTGTGCGCACATAGTATTCTGTTACCTAGCTGGTGAGAGAGGCATCAGCCTGTGGCGATTGATCATCCCACAGTGGTCACCGACGGGTGTCATCTAGTCACCTACGGGTGTCATCTGGTCACCTTCGGGTGGCATCTGATCTCTGACATGTAATCCACTACGTTATGATAATATGTTACGTTATGATAATATGTTTAGTAAGTATATGTATATGTATATTAAGATAAATCATCTTACAAATTATTAATATCTAAAATATCTGAAATGTGTATTAAATGTTATTCCCACACTGAGTTGGTTGAACTCACCTCTCATTTTTAATATTATTTCAGGTTCTTAGTTTCTGGGACTTTGTTGAGTGTTTTCGCTTCTTCAGTTCTGGTCGGTATGCCTTGCTTGTTCGCGAGGCTTTCCTTTCAGTTTTGATTTGATGTCCTAGACGCTCCACTGTTACCTTGGTTTAATTAAATTTGGATTTTGACAATGTAATGAGTATTATGAATTATTATTTTTGTTTTAATAACTATCTTTCGGTTTCATCAGTATTTGAATAATATAATATTTCTGAATATTATGAGCCGCTGCGTATTTTTGAACAAATTGTTCTTTTGATATGTCCGTTCTGAGGCTTAGCGTAGGTGAGGTGTCCTTTCGACACCGCTCCTACGTTGTCGGTCACGGATCTGGGATTCGAGTCGTGACAAAGGTGGTATCAGAGCATGGTTTTATTAAAACCTCGTAATCTATTTTATTTATTTATTTTATTCAAAACCCTCGTAATATGTGGAGCTTAGGATCTATGTTGTCTTGATGTCATTCAATCTTTTCTATTAAGTTTCGAGGACGAAACTTTTATAAGGTGGGGAGATTGTGATGTTTTGTATTAAAAAGATTGGAAAATACAATAAAGCCCTTGGTGGCTTAAAGAGAGGGTATAAATGATTGAGGGTTAGTGTGGTAATTGAACAATAGTTGATAAATATAAATAAGATGAAGAAAAAAAAAAAACAAGAATGATCTGATTTTGAGAGAAAGAGAGAAAGGGAAAGAGGAAGAAGAAGAAAAGAAAGGAGAGAAGGAAAGGAAGGAGAAGAGAAGTAGAGGAAATAAGTAAAAAGGTAAGATTTATGGTTTGAAGTGTATAATATGTTAAATTTCGGTTTTGATTAATTGTAGAGTTTTGAAGTTTGTATTTTGAGTTAATTGATGAATTAATTTGAAGGTTAGGAGTTGATTATTATGGGTATTTGATTAATTAGTTGATTTTGAGAGATTGAATTGAAGGATAATGATTTTGAGTTATGATTTTGTTTACATGGTGAAATTGTGTTAGAAATCAGGGGATAACAGTAGGTGATCTGTTGAAATTCTGGGTTTGAGGTTGAAGATGACGAAAATTCAGTTTGGTCCCTCAATTTACGGAAATTGCAGTTTAGTCCCCGAACTTTGGAAATTTTACAGATTGGTCCCTGGGGCATAAATTGAGGTTCTGAACAGAACTGAGGATGATTTAAAGGACAAAATTCCAGTATAATTAATATTTTCAGTTTGGTCCTCCAATTTGACAAAAAGTATAATTTGACCCTAAAATTTTTTGGTAAAGTTCCAGAATGGTCCTTGGAGCATAATGATATATCCTGGACAGAATTGAGGATTAATTATGGTCAGAATTTCAGTATGGTTATATATTTACAATTCGGTCCTCAAATTTTGGTAAAATTACGTTTTGGTCCCTGTTTTGGAAAATTGTCGTTTTAGTCCCTAAACTTGGGAGATTAAGCCCGGTTTTATTTTATGCATTGGGATCTTTTGTTTGATTTGTTTTTTAGTACATTTCATATATTTATTGTAGGTTCTCCTAACGATCCTTAATCGGATTTTCGGGTCTTTTGTCTGACATTCCTTTAGTTCAGTATTTTCCGGGTGAGTGGAATAATCTTCAATATGCATATCAATCTTTGTATTTTTTTTGTAATGAAAAATATTGAAAAAAATCATCCTAGTATCAATTTAGTTCAGTAGTTTTTTATTTATGTTTTTATTTTTATTTTTGTTGCTGCAAAATGACATGATGAGAATGGCTAAAAAGTCATGAAGATTAGTAATAGTTTTATACTAGTATAATCTCAATCTTTGTAGAACCATTAGTATCCACCAATGACTTATTCCATATCATACCCTTTTTCATGTCATCTTGATTCTCTAAAATCTCCCTTCTCTCTCTCTCTCTTTTTTCATTTCGATAAATTACGATAAAAACAACATATTTTTTATGTTCGCTCTTAACAACTTCCTTTTTCTTTCATTACTATATTAAGGGTATAAGTATTACATTGTTTGTTATGCATGACATTCTTGTCATATTATCATTGTCTATACAACAATAAATGACATACATCCATAGACACAACATCATATCAAATAATATCAAAATATCTCTTACTTATAAAAAATAAAACAAAATAATATTCATCCATGATTACATTGGGATCTCGATTCATCTACTTCAATTTGTAGGGTATATGGTGTTTTTTTATTTTAAGTTGCAACTTCTCTACTACTTCAATTAACACCACCTTTTCACAATTACCACTATCAATAATCAAATTACATACACTGTCCTTGATGGTACAAGTTGAAAGAAAAAGACTAGTGTGTAGCCAATCTTGATTTGAATCACTTTTAAGAATAAGCAAACTCTTTGGATAATTGAGGTAGCACCATCATTATCTTAGAAAACCTCCTCACTACCATATTAATCATCATAAATAGGATCACTTCTCTTCTCGTTATGCTATTTTACTTACAAATGTTTACACTTACGACTCTTTGGTTTACGGCACTTATAAATTAAATGTCCTAATTCATCATATCTAAAACACTAAAATTTAAAACCATATCTAGAACTTTAACTTTAACTTGTGATATATTTAGTCGATTCGGGCTAAATGAATGATATTTTTTTTGTTAGCGCACACCTCGCCACCTTTGTTAATTACCCTAATAACCTATTGTTTATCCATAATCAAAGCTCTCTTATAGGCTTACAAAAGTATTTATAAAGAATGCAAACACAATACATCTTGCATGATCTACTTTAAGTACCTAGCAATCAACTACTCTTTCTGAAAAATCATTCTTAGCCACCAGTTGGTAGAGTTTTCAATGTACTTAGCAATAGTTCTCCCATCCCAATTTATGGAGTCATTGGTAAAAAGTTTAAATGTATCCAAACGAAAAAAAAGTGTTCCTTTATCTTTCTCTTTAATTGCTTCCACCAAGCATAAGCTCGCCCTTTTAATCTAATACCAATAAGCTTCACCCTGATCTGCTCTTAAACTTTTATGCACTTGAAAATCCTTTATACTTCATTCAACTAAACGATAAACTCTTCCACTTGTAAAGTTCTTACAAAATTAGAAAGTTTAATTTTAAAATCAAAATCTCCATGAAATGCTGCCCAATTAAAAGGTTCCCTCCTCTAGATTAGCTAGGGTTCACAATTACTCTCCTCCTATTCTTATTGGGTGTTTTATTTCAATTGTCACGTAAGCTTTACGATCTACCTTTGTATATCCTCAATTTCTAGCTCATGAACCTTTTTCTCTAAAGAGGAAACTCTTCATCCTCTCTTGAACATGTTTAGTTTTTTATTTTTTCCAGCTATGGTTGTTTTGCAGCATACAACAAGCAAACAATAATCAAAGATTGTTAGGTTTCTGATACCAACTAATATAAACAGAAATAATACAAAAAAAGCAAAAACAAACAACCAATTCTACTAAAAAGGATCATCACACCAAAAACCAGAATTCAAAATTTTATTTCTTAATAGTTTACCATGTCAAGTAGTTTCCTTTGTAAGAGATTTACAACTCCTTAAATAAACTAAAAAAACACCTAAACAAACTAAAAACCTTGAAAAAAAAAGCAATAAAATTCATAAACAAAATAAAAAATAAAATTATTAAACATAATATTTTAAAATAAATAGAAAAAAAGATAATAACTAAGAAAAATCAATTTTCCAAAAAGAAAAAATAATCTCCTCGGAAACTCTATTGTCCCTTCATTTATTCGACTAGCTAGTTTGGGCATGTAATCACAATACGAGGCTTCAAGACACCTTGCTCATACATTATTTATAACCACTAAGGAACACAGTATATCACAAGCATTAACAAGTAGATACATCTGAAGCCATTTTAAAGGCTTACCTCACCTTCATAGAACTTGGATACCTATAACAAGCTTGACAGCTTGAAATGTTACCTTCATTGAACTTAGATACCTATAACAGGCTTGACAGCTTGAAATGTTCTAAAGCAGAGATCCCATCGAGTCCTTTTGCATAGTAGCAGGTTACCAAGCCCTTTACAATGGTTTCTTGATAGATTGCGGAGCTTTATACTGATAGAAATTCCTTAATTGGCCCATATAGTCTTGAGGCATTCTCAGGACGAATAATTTCAAGACTCATTCTCACCCTAAACCTTATCATCATTACTAGGACATTCTGGTTTGCTAGCTGCATGCGTGCATTCCATTAAGATTTCAAGGATTTTCATGATTTAACTGTACAGAAAATCTATGTTTGATTGAATCCAAGAACCTTTACACGAGGCCTATTATAATCACTACAAGATATTAATAGATTTTGCAATACAGGGTTTGGCGAGTTAGTTTGAGCAGCAAGCACACGTACCTCATGCATTAGCCACATGAGGGTATCTTTTCTAAACCGCTGAGCGTTTTCTTCGAATAAATTCAACCAGACACTTTTGCAGAATGCTTGAGACTCTCCAGCAGAATTTGTGGTAATACAAGCAAGAGCAGAATCGAAGTCTTCTTTTTCAAGCATCATGCAAAATCTTTCTTTGACAAGAGGCGGTGGAGGAATCCTATCTTCCTGCTCCAAGTGCTTCCAAGTTATTTCCAAAACTTCTCCCGTAGTCACAATGGGAATTTGTAACTTCTCTTGAATTGAAGATTAGAAACAAAAAGAACACTATTGATGCTGTTTAATCGTTGCCACTACACACATACTACATGTATTTTTGTTTTTATTAATTCATTTTTTGTACTAAATTTGAAGTCTTGAAAGGATAAAGTGAGAAATTTCAATTTCTGACAGTTTATATCTAAAATTTGAAGAGGATAAGGACAAGAAAGTTAGATTTCCATAACTCTGAATTCTGAGATTTTACACTTCCTAAAATTTTCAGAATTTTAGTTTTACAAAGATTGCGTCACCTAGAAGCATTTTACAAAGATTGCGTCCAAAGTGTACTAAAAAGATAAGTTCTTATCATCCCTCCTAAGGAATTCAACAAGGCATCCATTTTATTCCTACAAGTGCTTTTGACTGTTCTCATATAATACCTCGAATCAGGCTATTCAGTCAGGACGTAGATGCAGTTTGGCAGCCTAGTGTTATTTTTATGGAGATGCTATTAACATCCATTTCAATAATATGTTCACGTACAAGTGTAATTTCAAATAATCACAATAGATTTGAGAAGTACCTTTCCAGCTCTAGAAGCATCCAGTACCATTCGAAGATGACGGTTTGCATTGAAGTGGAACCCATGGCGCAACATCTTTTGATAAACGTACTCAAAATCATCCCACCTGTTCTCTGCAATGCTTGCATCAAGCATGGTGTTGAAAGTATAGATATCTGGTATTACCCGAAACTTGTAATCAGATCTTCTGCTGATATGATTGCCATCGTCTAACATCTTGTTGAAAAGCTCGTTTGCTTCTTCAAACAATCCATGTTCTAGATACGCTTTCAGCATTATATTGCAAGTAACAAGATTTGGGGGGCAAAAGTTCCTCATTTGATTGAAGATGTACACAGCGTTTTGAATGTTTCCAGAGTCCAGACAAGCTTGGATTAAACCAGTGTAAGTTACTACGAGCGGCTTATTAGCAACCTTGCATATTTTCTCAATCTGTGAAATGAAAGAAGGTTGTGATGGACTGTTTGTTCAAAGAAAAGCTAGTGGTAATAATAAGCACATAACTTGTTGGTAGTTGAAGTGACACCAAACCTGTTGCAATCTACTTGTTTATATCATGGAGTTTTACAAAAGCATCAATGAGTGTACAAAATATATAGCTTTAAAGCTTGCAAACCATTTTATCATTTCCTGGTTATTACAAAAACTAAGATGTATATTCAAGAAAATGAGAATATCTAGCAAACTGTTACCAGTTCCATAAGTCCACTTTATAATACAACATAAGGCTTTTCATAGGAAACATTTTTCTTGATGGTAGGCAGGTCAAAAGGATAGCTCATGCTCCTATGCTTTGACAATGATATTTCACACCAAAAACCACCCTAAAAGATGCTAGATTGAGCACCTATCTTAAAGAGCAGAAAATGAGGGGAAATTATCACTTCATGATGCTATGAAATGGTACCCCCTCTTACTACTGAAAACTAACATTGGAATCCAACATTAACAAATAATAGAAACTACCACATGAGCACATGAGAGTGAATCAAGATCAAACAACCCCTAGAATTATCTTGATTGTGAAGTATCAAGGCGTAGTCATTTGAATATGAACCATAAAATTGAATATGAGAAACAGAAAGCCCAACCAGAGAATTGATATTGTACAGCAAGTTCATATGACACCCTATTCAACCAAACTGATGTACCTAGGTTAGGTTCCTAACTTCATACAGCACAAATCAAAGTCTTTTTTCTACATTAAACCTTTTATATAGCACTGGGTAAAACCTGGGGTACGTTCAAACCTCTCAGCCATCATGCACCAGGCAACAGGTGAGATGAATCTCTGGACGACACCAAAGAGGTTGGTGGTAGGATTTGAACCAACAGTTCATGATGTACTTGTACTCAGAAAAAATAAGTCCATATGCTTAGATTAGAAGTCTAGTTCTATGAACAGCTCTATGAAAGTTGAAATATGGAGTGATAATCATAGTAGCAAGTCAGCAAACATGACTAGCTGTTTATCAGAATAATGATAAACTCATACAACAAGGTATTGCTAAGAATCTAAGATACAGGTTCTGCTGATGTGAAATATTGTTAAGAACCATGGATAGTAAAAACAGCTATTACCTCCATAACCAGTCCATACGTTGCAGTAGAAGGTTGCACATCCTTTTCCTTCATCTGCTGTAAGACCCAAAATGCACCTTCCCATTGTTTTCGCCGAACACAAGCATTTAGGACCTACATACAGAAGGAATGTCAAAATGCCGTGGATGATCATAGCTGCATTTATGTAAATTGAAATGATTCACAGGTAATTGATTGAATATGCCAAGGGAAATAGATAATGCATGATCAGCATGTCATGGCACAAGTCCATCTTTGGTGTTAATCCCAATTAGTGGGAAGAGATGCAATGGATGAGATAGTCCAAATTCTTAGAATGATCTTAAGACTTGCTGTTACAATATACAGTAATCATTTTACTTTGCTGTTACAGGGACCACAAAGCACCCTTTCAGGTCATCTCAAATTTTACAAAGTATGCTTATTGTTTAATCTGTTGATAACAAGATCAGTTCATATCTAGAGAACTATAAATTTTTAGATAACAGAGATAAGTCAAAACTCAGCTTAATGGGTATCAGTTAGAAATTTTCAAGCATGCTTGGGGCAACTAACAGTCATCAATATGGGTTTTGAAGGAAAAATTATAGTGCAGAGGTTACAGACAAATGTTTTCCAGATAACAATATCAGGTTCCAACCCTAGGTCCCGCTTCCCACGTGCCCCAGATTTGAACTTCTTGGGAGGAGATCGCATGCTATCTATGACATCAAAAAGTTCCTTCATATATCCTGCTTGCCCGAGAGTGACAGCTATAGAACGATAAGCTACTAGGTCAGGATACAAACACATTTCTTGCTGGAGAGAACAGGGGAAAAAAGAAGAAGCAATGACACAAGTCAGTGAGGATTTCCTTTTACATTGTTCAATTAAATAACATTGTATTAAATGAGAAAGGAGCAAGGCATCAGATGAAAATTCTTGAGCATTACCTGCATTGCATGAAATAAATTGAGTGCCTCCACAGGTCTTTTTGCCTTGCCAAGTACATGAAGTGCAGTTGTGTAAACATGCCTGTATCACGACATGATGATTTACCAAAATTACCAATCAAAATTTACAATTTTGTGAACTAATTCAAGAGAGGATAAAATTTTGGATTGAGTGATACGAGTCATGAAAACTATATTTAGAAACAGATCAAGCTTTTTTTCTGCAACGTTAAAAGGTAAAAGAATATATGTTGCAAAAAAGCTACACTCCAAAGAACTAAAGTGGCCTTCTCTTTCCTTACAGGTCAGAGATTCACCCTGCAGTATGATGATGTTCAATTTAATCAATTATGTAGAACAATCTAGATTTTGTCTGGGAAGAAATTCTGAGAGATTATCTTTGAAATTTACCAAGCATCAAGATAAATTCCATTGCTCCTTGAATTTCAGTACTCCGTACTCTAGAAAGGTATTGTCGTTCATGCATACAAACAGCGGTGCAAAGAAGATGAGAAGATGTTACCTTAGCCTGTGGGATTTATAGCGTTCTCGTATGTTAAGCCACTCGATAACTTGTAGCACTCGCCTCCAATTGCCCAATTTACCCAATATCTGGATAATCCTCAATACAGAATGATCTGTATATTTAACTCTAGCACTACGCATTGCCTTAGAGAACATCCACTCAGGCATATCAATATCAGCACCATTTAACCTGCCGAAATGAGCTACTTCAACTTGGCATGATAAATGAATCATCAAGGATACAAAGAATGAGACTGGTTCAAATGAAGCATAGAAAAGATAGATGTAATGTAAGAGAACTTGTCTGTTCACAAGGTTATTGACACAAGCACACATGCCCACATTGAAGAAAGAATAGACAACTATTAGAAATTAGAAAGTTAATTTGAATTAGAAATTATCAGGAACAAATTTCATTCCTTGTAAAATTAAAAATATTTAGAATATTGTTGGTGGGAGGAACCACTGGTGGTGGCTTTAAAACACTCAGAGGGGATAAAACACGAAGTTTTATTACAAAAAACAGAAGCTTAACAATAACAATAAAGCTTTACAATACACACCCTCTCTCTCTCTATATCTAGTGTTTTTCTCTTCTCTCCACACTTATAATAACCTTAGCTTAGATGCTTATTTATACACAAATTCAGTCGGCTCAAAATTCAACCGTCATGGTGTGAAAACGGTTGGCGGCCAATGGTGTGAATGCGGCTAGGCGGTGGCAGCTGGTGGCTGGCGGCTGGCCGGTGACAGCTGGTGGCCGGTGAGGCGGTGGTTGCCTTCCTTGACCTTCTGGATGTTGAGTTTAATATTCAACAAATCTCCCCCTTAAACTCAATCGAGGGATGTCATGCCTAGCATGTACTTTAATCTGATAAATACTTCTCTTTTCAATGGCTTTGTGAAGATGTCTGCAACTTGATCATTTGTGTTGCAAGATATCAGTTGAACTTCTTCATTCTTCACATGTTCCCGGATAAAGTGATGACGTGTATCAATATGTTTGCTCCTCTCATGATACACTGGATTCTTTGCCAATGCGATTGCTGATCGATTGTCAATATAAATCTCCGTAGGATTTTCTTGAGGAAATCCCAAAAACTTCAGCATATTCCTTAACCATATTGAGTGGCATACGGCTGAGTTGGCAGCTACATATTCAGCTTCACAGCTTGATAACGTGACAATCGATTGCTTCTTGGATGACCATGTGAAAGATGTGTCTCCCATGAAAAAGACAAACCCTGTTGTGCTTTTCCTTTCATCCAAATCTCTACCCCAATCACTATCCGAGTAGCCTACAAGATTAAAGTCTTTACTTGAGGTATAAAACATACCTTCATTCATTGTGCCTTTGATGTAGCGAAGAATTCTCTTGGCTGCATTCAAATGAGACTGGTCTGGTGTCTCCATGTATCTGCTGACGAGTCCGACTCCGTAGAGTATATCTGGTCTGGTACATGTCAAGTACCTTAAGCTTCCTACTAAGCTTTTGAAGTAAGTTGGATCAACATTTCCAACCTTACTCTTCCTCAATTCCACTCCATTCTCAACTGGAGTTGATACCGGATTGCAGCTTTCCATCTTGAACCTTTCAAGAATATCTTTGGCGTAACCGCTTTGGGATACAAAAATCCCTTCTTCCTTCTGCGTTACTTCTAAGCCAAGAAAATGTGACATTAGACCAATGTCAGTCATTTCAAACTCCTGTACCATGCTTCGTTTGAAGTCGTCAAACATGGTAGGGTTGTTGCCGGTGAATATCAAATCATCAACATACAGGCACGCAAATAAGATGCTGCCATCTGCTCCTTTCTTCACATATATAGCGTGTTCATATGGACATTTCTCAAATCCATTATCTTGAAAATACCTGTCAATTCTGGTATTCCAAGCACGCGGAGCTTGCTTCAAACCATAGAGAGCCTTCTTCAACTTGTATACTTTGCCTTCATTTTCAGCATCAATGTATCCAAGTGGTTGTTCAACATAGATTTCTTCTTCTAGGAAGCCATTCAGAAATGCTGACTTCACATCGAGTTGATAGATCTTCCATCTATGTTGTGCAGCTAGTGAGATCATCAGTCTGATTGTCTCTAGCCGGGCTACTGGAGCAAATATTTCTCCATAGTCAATGCCTTCTCTCTGTTTGTAGCCTTTAGCCACTAATCTGGCTTTGTATCTTTGCACTTCTCCTTTGGCATTCTTCTTCGTCTTGTAGACCCATTTGACACCTATTGCTTTCTTGTTTTCTGGTAGATAAGTCAGCTTCCAGGTATCATTCTTCTCAATGGCATGTATTTCTTCATCCATTGCTGTTATCCATTTCTCTTCTGTGACAGCTTCATTGAAGCTTAATGGGTCACTATCTGCAAAGAAACAAAATAAATTTGTATCTTCCATAACTTGAGTGGCATCATACAGCTCTTCAAGATTCCGCATCCTTCTTGGTTCTTCTGATGAGGATGCTGATGGTGGTGTTGATGATGATGCTCCTGGTGTATTCCTCCTGTTGAATACAGGGAAACTGTGTGCCGGACTTTGTGGTTCAGCTGCTGGCACAATCACCGGACTTTGTGGTTCAGCTGCTGGCACAATCGGTTCTTCTATAAGTACTGTTGGTACTTCTTCACCTTCAAGGATCAAATCAGTGTTGATCCATCTGACTGCTTCTTGATCATCATTCCATGCCCAAGATTTATCTTCTTCAAAGATAACATCTCTACTCGTAATCACCTTCTTCGTGATGGGATTATACAGCCTGTATCCCATCCTTCTTTCACCATATCCGACAAAGATGCATTTCTCGCTCTTATCATCGAGCTTTTTCCTTCTTGCATCTGGGATCTTTGCATATGCCACACAACCAAAACTCGTAGATGAGTACACTTGGTTTGTGACCACTCCATGCTTCTTCTGGAGTGACTCCTTGCAAACTTCTGGTTGGGCAGCGATTCAGTAGATACACTGCACATGATACAGCTTCAGCCCAATATTGCTTGGGCAGCTTCTTTGCTTTGAGCAAACTTCTGGCCATGTCAAGAATCGTGCGATTCTTCCTTTCTGCTACACCGTTCAGCTGTGGTGTATAAGCTGGTGTCGTTTGATGTCTGATGCCTTGTTGTGTACAATAGGCTTCAAAGTCATTTGTTGTATATTCTCCACCTTGATCAGATCTCACTGTTCTGATCGTATTACCAGTTTGCTTCTCCACAATTACTTTAAAATCTTTAAAACAATTGAATACTTCTGACTTCCTCTTCAGAAAGTATATCCATGTCTTTCTACTAAAATCATCAGTAAAAGTGAGGAAGTACCTATTTTGTCCAGTCGACATAGGCGTAATTGGGCCACACACATCTGTGTGTACTAACTCCAGTGGCCTCTTTGCTCTCCAGTTGACTTCTTTGGCAAAACTGGATCTGTGATGTTTGCTGAGGACACAACTCTCACAGACTTCATCTGGATGATCAATGTGAGGCAAACCTTTGACCATCTTCTTGCTTACTAGCATCTTCAGACTTGTGAAATTCAGATGTCCAAGCCTTAGGTGCCAAAGCCATTCTTCACTGTTGGTGATGGCGCTCAAACACCTTGTTGCATCATACTGGATGTTCAAAGGAAACATCCTATTCTTGGACATTTTCACGTAGGCCATTAATCTCCCATTGTTGTCTCTAATTGCCAGATGACAATTCTTCGAGTAAAAAATATATCCTCTCTCCAACAGTTGACCTAAGCTGATCAGGTTCTGCTTTATGGCTGGGACATAATAGACATCGGCGATGTAGCTGGAATCGCCATTCTTCAACTTAACTGGGATGCTGCCTTTACCTTTGAATGGAACCTTTGTGGTATCTCCAAAAGTAACTAGACCTTGCTTGGTCTCATCTAGATCACGAAATAACTCTCGGTAGCCGCACATGTGATTGCTGGCTCCAGTATCAAGATACCATATATCCTCATGTTTCTCATCATGTCCTTGTTGGACAAGAAATGCAGTTTCTTCTCTATCATCCTTTTCTGCATAGTTGACTTGCTCACGTATCTCTAACGGAGTTTTCCTTCGGCATTCAGTGCTATAGTGCCCAAATTGATTGCAGCTATAACATTTGATATTCCTCTTGTCACGGTTATTGTAACCGCCTCCTCTTCCTCTAGGAGTGAATGCTTGTTGTCCTCGGCCTCCTCTAGTGGTGTTTCTACCACCTCTTCCTCTGAAGCTTGTATTCCAAGATCCTCTTCCTCTTCCTTGGAATCTATGAAATCCTCCTCTGGATTGTTGACTTCCTGCTTGAGTGGTGTAGCCACCTGTTGAAGTCTCCCCTTGCTCATATCTGTCTTTGAGAGATAGCTTTGCTTGTAAGGCATGCTCAATGGCCTTATCTTCATTTCGCATTACAATCTTCTACTCATGAGCTTGCAAAGAACTCATAAGCTCATCCACTGTCAACTTGTCCACTTCCTTGGACTCTTCAATTGCGACAACAACATGATCAAATTTTGGATCTATGGATCTCAAAATTTTCTCAATAATTCGAGTATCTATGATGGCTTCTCCATTTCTCCTCATCTGATTGACTATCACCATAATCCTTGTATGATAATCAGAAATAGATTCTGAGGACTTCATTCGTAATAATTCGAATTCTCCTCTCAAAGATTGAAGACGAATCTTCTTGATTCTGTCAGCACCTTTGTATTTCTGTTGGAGAGCCTCCCATATATCATGTGACGTTTCAGCGGAAGCTATTATCTCGAATGTATCTTCATCAAGACCTTGATAGATGATGGTCTTTGCCTTGTTGTCCTTCTTTCTGTTGACTTTCAAAGCTTGCTTCTGTGCCTCTTGTAAAGCATCTTCTCTTTCTTTGGATTCTGGTTCATCATAACCAGTTTGTACAATATCCAAACACTCTTGTGACCCAAGGAATGCCTTCAATCTGATGCACCAACTATCATAGTTGTCTTTGGTCAGCTTTGGAATGAGTGTATGTGTACCTTCTGTAGTCATTTTGCTCTTTTAATGACTATATCGCCTTCTGGGAGCCGAATTTGGCCAAACGGACACTGTAGATCGATCCGGAATGGTCCAAATAGTCGGGAATCGGTCTTACTTTGTTGAAATCGGGTCAAAAAATGGGTGAACCGGTCAAAAAACCAATTCTGTACGGCGGGCGGTTCGCTGGGTTGAACCGGGAATATTCTGTGGAATATTCGGGGAATATTCTCTCTCGGCTGCGGCTGGAATGCGGCTCGGCTCGGCGCGGAGGACGGCTCGGCTTGTGGCTCGGCTCGGTTGGCGCTCGGCTTAGGCGGCTTACACGGCTCGAATATGGCGCGCGTGGAAGGCACTCGTCTTCAACCTCTGGCGCGCGTGGCTGCGCGTGGTCGTCTGTGCAGAATCTTCAGGCGGCGCGTGTGGCTCACCGCGGTCTCCGATCGGGATGATTCTTGCGACAGTGAACTCGTCTTGATGAGATCTACACTGTGGAATGATCAAAACTTGTTTTTGACAACTTTGAAATTTCGGATATACCCCACAACTCTTCTGTTTTCCGACGAACGGGGCTCTGATACCAATTGTTGGTGGAAGGAACCACTGGTGGTGGCTTTAAAACACTCAGAGGGGATAAAACACGAAGTTTTATTACAAAAAACAGAAGCTTAACAATAACAATAAAGCTTTACAATACACACCCTCTCTCTCTATATCTAGTGTTTTTCTCTTCTCTCCACACTTATAATAACCTTAGCTTAGATGCTTATTTATACACAAATTCAGTCGGCTCAAAATTCAACCGTCATGGTGTGAAAACGGTTGGCGGCCAATGGTGTGAATGCGGCTAGGCGGTGGCAGCTGGTGGCTGGCGGCTGGTCGGTGACAGCTGGTGGCTGGCGGCTGGTCGGTGACAGCTGGTGGCTGGCGGCTGGTCGGTGACAGCTGGTGGCCGGTGAGGCGGTGGTTGCCTTCCTTGACCTTCTGGATGTTGAGTTTAATATTCAACAAATATGAGCATTTTAAGCACATTGATTTAGTTAGGAATTCCACTGGAATGCAGGCTCTGGAGAATTACTTTCTAAAATAAAACATCATCCACACAAAAAGATATTCCCTTCATTGATGTCCTAACAGCTTGTTACTCCATAATTTGTTTACTTTTATATGAACTGTTCTGCTTTTTAGAAAGAATAAACCAGGTAAGAAACCAGTGGCACCCCTTGCCCCCCAAGGCTATGGTTGTCCCACCACAACAAAACTGCTTGGTGTGACTGTAATCTAAACATGGAGTGAGGAGAAGGGGCACATTAATCTCTGGACCACTTGTTACAGTGGCAAATAAGAGTCCAATGAATTCAAAAATGTATCAGGTATCAGTACACAAAGTTGGAAAAATAAATAGGGACGGAGACATTGTATTGGAAATGCTTCTTTTGACATGAATCAAATTGCTTTGCTCTGTTACATGAAGACTGGTACAATTACACAGCATAGATCAAAATACAAAATAGCTTAGCTGTCACGACCCGAATCCCGGATCTGTGACCGGCAACGTAGGAGCGGTGTCGAAAGGACACCTCACCTACGCTAAGCCTCAGAACGGACATATCAAAAGAACAATTTGTTCAAAAATACGCAACGGCTCATAATATTCAGAAATATTATATTATTCAAATACTGATGAAACCGAAAGATAGTTATTAAAACAAAAATAATAATTCATAATACTATTTACATTGCCAAAATCCAAGGCATACCGACCAGAACTGAAGAAGCGGAAACACTCAACAAAGTCCCAGAAACTAAGAACCTGAAATAATATATTAAGAATGAGGGTGAGTTCAACCAACTCAGTGAGGGGAATAACATTTAATATACATTTCAGATATTTCAGATATTATTTGCAAGATGATTTATCTTGATATACATATACATATACATATACTTACTAAACATATTATCATAACGTAGCATATTATCATAACGTAGTGGATTACATGTCAGAGAACAGATGACACCCGAAGGTGACCAGATGACACCCGTCGGTGACCACTGCGGGATGATCAATCGCCACAGGTTGATGCCTCTCTCACCAGCTAGGTATACAGAATACTATGTGCACACAGGCTAACTATTCTCCGTTAGCATGGAGTTACTGACAAGTCCCATATCAAGGCATAATAGATATTCACAGAATCATCAAAGAAACGTATATCATATCAAATAGAATTTAGTTGTACTCATTGTATAATCAACATACATATTTATTTATATTATATGCATATTAAAGATTATTCCACTTACCCGGAAAATACTGAACTAAAGGAATGTTAGGCAAAAGACCCGAAAATCCGATTAAGGATCGTTAGGAGAACCTACAATAAATATATGAAATATACTCAAAAACAAATCAAACAAAAGATACCAATGCATAAAATAAACTGGGCTTAATCTCCCGAGTTTAGGGACTAAAACGACAATTTTCCAAAACAGGGACCAAAATGTAATTTTACCAAAATTTGAGGACCGAATTGTAAATATATATCCATACTGAAATTATCCATAATTCGTCCTTATCTTTGTCCAGAATCTTGAATTATGCCCCAAGATCCAAAATGTGATTTTATCAAAATATTAGGGGTCAAATCATAATTTGTCAAATTGGAGGACCAAACTGAAAATATTAATTATACTGGAATTTTGTCCTTAAATCATCCTCAGTTCTGTTCAGAACCTCAATTTATGCCCCAGGGACCAATCTGTAAAATTTCCAAAGTTCGGGGACTTAACTGCAATTTCCACAAATTGAGGGACCAAACTGAATTTTCGTCATCTTCAACCTCAAACCCAGAATTTCAACAGATTACCTACTGTTATCCCCTGATTTCTAACACAATTTCACCATTTAAACAAAATCATAACTCAAAATCATTATCCTTCAATTCAATCTCTTCAAATCAACTAATTAATCAAATACCCACAATAATCAACTCCTAACCTTCAAATTAATTCTTCAATTAACTCAAAATACAAACTTCAAAACTCTACAATTAATCAAAACCGAAATTTAATAAATTATACACTTAAAACCATAAATCTTACCTTTTTACTTATTTCCTCTACTTCTCTTCTTCTTTTCCCCTTATTTTCTCTTCTTCTTCTTCTTCCTCCCTTTTCTCTTACGGTTTGTTCTTCAAATTTTCAGATCCCTCTTTCTTTTTCTATTTATATTTATCAACTATTTATCCAATTACCATAATACCTCTTATTCCAATTTATTCACTCTTTAAGCCTCCAAGGGCTTTATTGTATTTTCCAACCCCTTTAACTCAAAATATTACATTAGCTACACAGAATTTGCACACACATGCCAATAAAATCTTGTTAGTTGTAATGAAAGGATAGTTAAGTTCAGTTGAGCTTATGAAGAAAAAAAGAGAGGATATAAAAGAGTATAGATTACACACCAGTTTCCTAGCTTCTGAATCTTCTCCTCTATTTTCCACATCGGAACTTTTGTCTTGCCAATAACATCATTGGATTGCTCAAAGCTTTTGAAGGCAGCCCTTTCCACTTCAAAATCCTCACCATAGCCCCTTTCAAGAAAAGCCTGATCACTTCTTCTTGACAATCTGTTTTTCTGCACATATCTCTTGTCAGTAATTTTATCAGCTTGAATACGATTCCTGACAATTCCACCATTCATTTTGTTGACTCCAGAACCAATGTTCTCTTTTTCAAAAGCTTTCCCCTTTATTACGAACATATCCAGGGAATCTTTAGCATGATGAAGATTTTCTTTTAAGCCAATAGTTCTATCAATGCTTTCAATATATTCTAATACCATAGGACTTCGTTGAGCAATTCGAGTCTTCATACTCTTGGTTTCATTGAAATTCTCCGAGTCTGAATTCATGCTGCTAGTTTGATCCCTCAACCATTGTCCATCCCTCGTTGCCCCTCCCATTTTCCTTCTAAAATCAGCATGCAGACCACTTACTTTTCCACCCACCTTATGATTGAACTCTCTAATTCTACCTCCTCTGTAATCAAGCTCAACATTAACTCCATCTTCTTGACCAGAGCATCCATCACTATTGTCACCAAACTCATCACTTTCCATGACTCCAGACACTTTTTCTCGATTGTTAAACCTCCTCAAATTCACACTGCTTTCATGTCTTACCGGTGATGGGGCATCACTCTCCTCTAAGTTACCCTTCAACTTATAACTCCTATAATTGAGGTCCTCCAAGTCTGAGTTCGAGCTCCTGGTGCCATCCACATTATGACTGAACTCTCTAATTCTTCCTCCTCTGTAATCAAGCTCTGCGTTAACTATATCTTCCTCACCACTGGGTCCATTAGCATTCTCGCCAAACTCATCACTTTCCATGACTTTGGACACCTTCATTCGATCCTTAAACTTATAACTATTTGACTTATGTACTTGATTCTTTTCTCTTCCAGTCTTAACAGACTCCATAGCCTTCAAATACTCACCAAAAGATGGTTTAAATTCTAACTCTTTCTCAATAACCCCACCACCACCAACCAACCGATTATCAGACTCGTCTTTTTGCAATGCCTTAACTCTTAAACCAACAACTCTCATTGCTTTCCCACGCTTGCTCTTCAATGGAACACCAGAAATTGGAGGTCTCCAAGAATTCAAAGGCCCACATGAAGAATATGGTTTCCAGCTACAATTACAGGTTAAGTTCCCATTTCTTTCAAAACCAGATAAACCGTTTTGCCCATTTGTCATAATTATCACCTCCATATTATCAATTCACACCACACAGTCTCACAAGCCAAGCAAACCTCTATCTTGGAGTCACTAAAAAAGATTCCCTAGCTTTGCCTATGATTGAAAAATTACATTATCATAATAAAAAGTTGATCTTTTTCGATAATATACTGAAAATTGACCTTCAATAATCTGAATTTGTGAATAAAAACAAAATATAACCAAGAGAATTAGAAAAGAAACCAATGTAACTTACAAAAGCTCCCAGGAGAAAAGAAGCATGAGAAGAATGCTAAAATACTATAAAGTCGAGTTCTTTTTAAGGTTTTGTTTCAGTCACTGTTTCAGTGCTTGTGGTCGAGACATAACATGATGACAACCTTTTACAAGGAACTTACCGTGGCACCAAACTCCAAACTAGCAGTTCTGCCCACTGTTATTAAACCCGGGCCGGCCCGGCGGGTCAACCCAGTGGCTGGACCGGTCCGGGTTTAATAAAAGACCGGTTGTGGCAACAGCCCAGCCAAACCCACGCGACCCGGCTGGTCGACCCGGGACCCGGGCGACCCGGACGAGACTCATTATTATATATACTCTATGTTTCCAAGAAAAAAATCATGTTTTTTCAATTTGGGATAAAAAACCTTTTGGTTTAAATACTTCAACTTAAAATGATAACATAGTATCTTTTCAATGTGGGATTTGAAGCCCTTTCATATATATATTCTATGTTCCCATGAAAAAAATTATGTTTTTTCAATGTGGGATTTGAAACCTATTAGTATATATACTTTATGTTTCCAAGAAAAAAGTTATGTTTTTTCAATGTAGGATAAAAATCTTTTTAAAATATTCTTTTAAACTTCATTATTTATAATATATATAATCTATATTTACATTGATTTTTTCATATGAAATATTAAAATTTTAATTTTTTTTTAATTTTCCCGGGTTGACCCGGGTTGACCCATAAAATACGAGACCCGGCCCCTTGACCAAGTCAACCCCGGACTGGGTCTAATAACTATGGTTCTGCCTGTTTGCACAATAGAAGCCGATGTTTTTCATTTGGGCCTCTGAATTAATATAGGATGTTTATCTAAGGGCTGCTCAATTTATTGGGCCCAAAGAGTAACCTTTCAAGTTCTCCTACTTCCACTTGTGAAACCCAAACAAAAAATCAACACAAGACCTAGATTTTAAATTAGAAGAATCAACCCAATTGATCTTAGTTTTTTAGCCAAAAGAATAAAAAACAACATCGTTCGTTTAACTGATTGAAAATTGAAGTTTTGATTAGGTCAAAATCTAGGATTATTAAGTTTTTTTTATTTGATAGTAAAAGTATTCTCAAACTAGCCTGTACATCAACAGAAACTATAATTTTTTTCAAATAATGTTAATATCTAGTTTGTTTCCAAAAATTTATTTTTCTGAAAACCATTTTTTACATTTTTTCATGTTTGATAAACATAAGAAGAGTTGATCAAGCAAACTGAATTCTAGTCAAAAGAAAAAAGAATGCTTTGTGGCAAGAAAGTGTTTTCCTTTTTTTTATTTAAAAAAAAAACACTTCCATTTTCTTTGTTGACAAAACGTGTACTGTTCAAAATACAAATCTCTAACTCTCTTTCTCTCTCAAATCTCTTACAGAACAATTGAAGCATCTCTCAGCTCTTCTTCTAGGTAATTTTTTTCCTCAAATGTCTTTATTTATCTTATGTTTTCATCCTTTTTATTTTTAATCTGTAGTTATAATAATGGCATAAATCTTTTGATATATTTGATGCGTTTTTTTCATGATTTATCTTGTTAATTTACTACAACTCATGCTCTGTATTTTTTTCAGAAACCAAACAAAACAACGCAATCCATTCAACCACAGCAAACCCAAACCCTTGGGAAAAATCAGCCACAGCAAACCCAATTTTTTTCCTAGAAACCAAACACAGCAAACTCAGAGAATCACCATTTCTTCGTTTCGCCACTTAAAGAATCACAGCAAACTCAAAGAATCACCATTCCTTCGTTAAGCCAAAGGCGCCCTTCATTTCACCATTCCTTCCCTGTCGAGCCACCTCTCTTCGCCAAGCAACCCATACACAGCAAACCCAAACCCCTGCATTTTTCCTAGAAACCAAACACAGCAAACCCAAACCTATTTTTCCCATGCTGTGATTTTTTCACAGAAACCGGGTTTGTTGTGTTTTTTTCACAGAAACCAATCAAAACATTTTGTTTAGTTTCTGTGAAAAAAACACAGCAAACCCATGCTTTGTTTCTCCTTTTGTTTAATCGGAAAGATATGCTTTCAATTCCCCTCCATCTCTTCATCTTCCTCTTCTTTTTTTCAATTGCTTCTCTTCTAGTAGAACCCGACCCAACCAATGTCCCCTTCCCAAATCTGCTACCTTTGGCTCCTGTAATATAGAAGTGATGAAAATGAAGGCTTTGATGAGATCACTCTTGAGGATGCATTTAATCACTTGGTCTAACATGAAATGTTGGCAAAAGCATTTATGGCAAAAAATACTAATTTAAGGAAAATTTGGGTTTAGAATTTTGTGAACCAACACTGTTATAGGTCTGATTGCTAAGATGCTTTTACTATGATAAGAAAGTTTATGTTTGTTATTTGACAAGTATGTTTACTTGTTTAATTCGGTCCAGCATGTTTATGTTTGTTAATTTGAACTAATATGTATGAATATTGCATCAAAACTTAATATTTATGCATGACCATGTTTAATGTAAGATATTTATATTTATTTCTTAATGCTTATTTGATATATATTAAAAGGATATTACAGGGATAATTGTCTATACCCGTAAAAAAAAAAAATTCTTTATCCAAAAAACCCATCAAAATATTTTTGTATTTATTTATCTTTTAAAAACATCTTCATCCCAAAAACCCCAAATATCTAACTCTTACTTAATACCATAAACTAATTTGGCTCTCTTCATATGAAAAAAAAACATATTTTAAGCTTTTAAAATTGAAAAAAAAACATTAATAGATTTTTTTAATGAAAAATTTCACAAGGTTATATCTCTATAATATTATATGACATATATAATTATATTTGATAAAATAAACTATATATAAATATAGGATATAATAAAAAAATTCATCATTACATTTTTTAAATTCTATTTTTTTATTATAAGTGATTAAATATTTATATTTAATATTTTTCCTATAGTAAATAAATTTGAAAAAAAAACTTAATTCATTAATAAATTAATTTTCAGTTCATTTTTCATAACATAACCAAACACTAAAAAATATTTTTCAATTTATTTTTCATAATACTAGCAAACATCAGAAAATAATTCATTTTCTAGGAATTTACTTTTTTAAAAAATCATATTTTAAAAAAAATTATTTTTCTGCAAAAAAAATAACCTAAAAATATATTCTTCGCATGGACTTAGAGGCGTTTAATTGGAGTGTTTGAGGACAGAGTGCTACATGTGTACCCTAATTTATCCCAAGGAAATCACTGGTGTTTTACAGGGAAAATTCATTATAAATTAGTAACAGGGAAAAACATCTAGATGAGAAAACAAAAAACTCAAAGGACCAAAAAGTGCACTCGTGCAATGTGCTCCACCATAAAAGGTTCATAGAAACCAGGGAAAATATTAGGAGGCAGCAGAATATTTCTGAGGTTGTTGCATCCCTGTTTCACTAAATATCAGGGCAGACAAACTGAGTTTGAGGGGGGGAAACATAATGTTGCATCATTCAAAAAAGAAGAAGAAAAAGATTTAGAGCAACCAGCAACGCTTTGTATGAAAACAGAATAAGGTAACAAACACAAAAATACAGTTGCTTGACATTAGGAATATAAAAGAATGAAAAAGCATTAAATAATCACCTTAACATCACCAGTTCCAGGAAAGAACATATCTCCATACTTGTGAAAACTCACAGTCATCACCCTGTCAAATGATAAACAAAAATTTTGTATTTCTCATGGCTTTACCATTCCACTACCAGTCCAAATTCATAATAGAATATAAGCTTTCACTACCTGTCAGTGAAATAAAAGGCTTCTTCAACACCATCACCATGATGAACATCTATATCAATGTACAGAACACGAGCATGGTGTTTCAGAAGCTCCAAAATCCCCAAAACCAGGTCATTGATGTAACAAAAACCAGATGCCCCGCACTTTTTTGCATGATGTAATCCACCGGCCCAATTTATAGCAATGTCACACAGTTGATTGTTCAACCTTTGTGCAGCATCTGTCAGAAAATGTCAGTCAGCATTTAAGGTTGAATGGTAAATAAAGCTAAATGGTCAAACCAAACAATGCTACGACAGCATTCTTCTCTTGTTTTCATTTACCTATAGTTCCACCAGCATAAATCTGACAAAATTCAAACAAGTTTTCGAAGACAGGGCAATCTTCTCCAAGGTTATCTGTGAAAAGAAGATCGGGTAATATAAACATGTAACTGAAAGTTGAAAGAAAATTTTAAACATCAATTTATCATACATTTCAGTAGTACAGCCATAAAAGACATAAAAATTTAACCAAATGCAAAGATACCACTAAAAGAAACAACAAATCACATAAACATGGAGAAACTCACAGCCCATGATAATCTAGTGTAACCACTCAGACTTCAAGAGTCCAATAGCCTATCAGAATTACCAAATCCACAGATACACCTAAAATAACCTAAAATGAGATTTAAAGTACCCAAAATCCCAACATGTAAAGATGCCTTTTGCCTTCTTAGGAAGTGAACCACACATGGTCACTTAACATACCAAATCAAAAGCACCAATAGAAAGCCTCAAAGACCATAAATGGGTTCATGTGATAATTTCACACGGTTACATCTTAATGCACTCAAGATGGAATATCATATTCAGATAAAAATAAATTCCAGAAAGATCAATCATAACAATTTCAACGGCCGACCGAGATTGAATATTTGCTCTGTTGTTGTGTAAATTGGATCTCTTTTGCTCTTCTGATGGATTAATTTTGTGTTGTTTTGTTTAGCTTGAAGAAGATTTACAGAAAGCAAGATGTATTATAGCTGATGGAGATGCTTCTTCTTTTCTTCCCTCAAAGCCTCAAGGTCTTTTTTTTCCTCAAGATGGAATTCTTTTACTATTATTATCATTGGAATATTCTTAATTGATTAGTGGACAAATCAAATAAATTTTCTGGAGTTTAATGAGGTATGTTGTTGATATTTGCGTGCAGGACGTTTTCTAAAAATGTTTTTGGGACCGATTAATGTGCGTGCTTCTCGTAAAGATGTGCAGTTCAAGGTTAAAGAGGAGTATAACAGTTACAGGGTATGCTTTATTTTGTTTTAATTTTATCTCTTTTAAAATTTTATTGAAAACTTACAGTGTTGTGTTTCTCCGGGAGCAGGATAGGACTGCACTTTTGTTTCTATTTTTCCCATCGGTTTTACTTTGTTTGAGGTCTTGGGTCTGGAATGGGTGCTTGCCTACGTTTCCAGTTCAATTGTATCAGGTAATTTGTTGGATTTTTGATGAATTGAGAGATTTTGTTGATATTTTCTTATTTCTTACATCAAGATCAGGTTTTTACATTTTTGGCTTGTGCTTGGATAGGCGTGGCTATTGTTTCTCTACACTGGATTGACTTTGAGAGAGAATATATTGAGAGCCAATGGAAGCGATATTCGTTCATGGTAAATGCTAATAATTCAATGCGTCTAAAGCAGTTAGAATTTAGTGGGTGAATTCTTTTTGAGCACTCTGGATTGGCTCAAAATATATTGTAGCAGCTGATTCATTGCATTGTGCCATATGAATAGTTGTTTCCTTAAAGTTTTAGTTGGACCTTGACTAGGAAGACTTCCAAGTTTACTGTGCTGGAGTCAATCAAAAGTGCAAAAAACAGAGGGGGATGGGGGTGGGGGGAATAACAGAGATTAACATCCTTTCTTTAGTTTGAAGACACACAACTTGATCAAGCAGACTTCTTGTTTGCAACCACAAACTATTGCTTTCTAGCAGGTCTGCTGATGAATCTTAACTTGATTCAGTTAGTGAAGTGTATATACTTTCATGTTCTTCCTGTCTTTGTATTTATGGCCCTAAGGCGGTATTAGTTAATTGCTAGGTTCACCATTTGTCATTATCAACAATCTTTCATTCATGCTTTCCGCATTTTTGAGTTTCACAAATTCCATGATTGTAAACGAACCGGCTACATTCATTAGATGTAGCTAATAACTCTACCTATTTTCTCGCAACATGAATCCTAAGCCTTTTTTGTTTGGTGATCTGCCACATTCTTCCAGCCATGAGGTTATTGTTCTTCTTTTGTCTGCAACTCATCAATAACTCAGCGGATAGAATCATAGGGTGCACTCAGCACTTTACAGCGGAATTGATGTTTTAGTCATGAACTATACTATTTTTTGCTTAGGGACTTGAGTAGCAAAGCATAATGGTTCCTGGTGCATGGTACTTGTTCCTAATTGGCAGGTACTCCATATACAGTTGATAGTTTTAGATGCCTGTAGCAGTCTTATGAACTAATGTTCTGTTTTTGAACAACTTGTCATTTTGTGAAATTATAACTTTTGAGCAGTAGAAACAAAAGACCAAACCATAAAGCTTGTGAAGAAGGATGTTGGATTGATGGTGGTATGATGACCGATGCATAAAACCACCACTCGTCCTAGCAGAAAGACTGTTGTCATATGAAGCTGTCCTTCTAGGCTCATTGTTAGCCTAAAAAGGGTTTAAAAGGCCTTTCACCTCAAGAAATAGGTGAAACTTCTAAAAACTGAAAATGATATTTTTACTTGGCACAATAGCTCAGTTTTGTTTTCAGCTCTAGAAACTAATCATTTATAGACTCTCCTTTCGTCACCCTCTTAGAAATATGTTTTGAACATGATGAAATCATATAGAACGTGGAAAAAAAGGTTGGAAACCTTAGAATTTTCTTGTTTGGTAGGTTTCTTAACCATGGAATACAGCTTAGTATAAAAACCATGGAGTACAGCTTAGTTTAAAAACCATTCCCTAGGTGTGGTCTAGGCAGGAGAATCTCAAGTGGGTTTACAACTTAGAGTCATAAGCACTTTAATTTTCAGCTCTGTGGTCTATCTGGCTTTAGTTTTCCATTCTTCTGGGCCATTTCTGCTTAATAGTCTTGCTCTCACATAAGGTTATTCCGCTCTTAGAGCATTCACAAAAGTATGATGTTCATCATCATGCATGGAAATGCCAGTTTCATTACCCCTGGATTGGCACAAGAATATCTCAACAAAGTAGATAATATGTTCTTGCAGGTGGATCAACCATCACTATTATGCTATGATTTTGGCCCTTGTTAGTCTCACATGGGAGATTAAAGGTCAACCAAATTGTGCTCAGAAGCAGGTTACTATTTTTCCATTAGATTCTAAATGCGTTGTCTGTTTGTATTTGTTAACAATTCCTTGAATCTTTCTCAGAGAGGGGTACAACTGTTCTTGCAATGGGCTATGATGCAAGGAGTTGCAATGCTTTTGCAAAATAGATATCAACGCCAGAGACTCTATACCCGTATTGCTTTGGGAAAGGTAACATCTTAAAATCACTTGTATGCCCTGCAAAGCATCACAGGGAGTTTCAGTGCAGTTACATACCATGAGTCCACCAGGACTTTTCAATGAATAATCAGGGGCAAAATATTTAATATACTCATTCTCTGGAATCTCTGCGAGAAAATTGGATTGCAACAAAATCAGGTGCTAGAAAAGAGTAATCTGAGCTAATGAAATATTTTATATTGCAAGTAACAAGATTTGGGGGGCAAAAGTTCCTCATTTGATTGAAGATGTACACAGCGTTTTGAATGTTTCCAGAGTCCAGACAAGCTTGGATTAAGCCAGTGTAAGTTACTACAAGCGGCTTATTAGCAACCTTGCATATTTTCTCAATCTGTGAAATGAAAGGTCATGGGTTATATTAATAAGCCTGTTTTATAATTTGATTCGAGATGGGTTAAATATATAAAAATTATTTATTATAATGATAAGTTTATCGAGTTTTTTTAATGAAATAATATTATTTTATATAAAAATTATTGATTAGATAATCTTACATGAATTTTTATAGGATTAATCTAGTCATCAAGTTTATCAAATCGAATTAAATAAAGTAAATTGTTCAAATAATTCGAAAACCATCATGATCCGAGAGTTATCAGGCTATTGAATCAACCAATCAGCACAGACGGATTTGAGATCTATGAAGAAAGATGATGTAGATGGGTGAAGTAATGCGTTGAACTTCCGCCATAGCCTACACAGTTGACGAAGAAGGTAATTGGGTAATTTGTCATCTCTTTGCCAGTTTCTGGTCTGCATGGATACATCTCTTTCCAAGTGTCTGTCATGAACACTCCCAAAAACACTTAAAAAATGTTTGTTTTTTTAGGTAACTTGTTACTTATGGTTTTTATTTTAAAAAATAAGTTTTTGAAAAATATAGTTACGTGTGGTTGTTGGATTTAGATATATATTCGATAAAAATTATAATTGAAATTTATGTATAACAAAAAATATATATAAAATGTTTGGTAGAAATGTAGTTGCGGTTGCTTTTTACTTGGAAATGCATTAGAATAATTTTTTTTTATTTTTTTAAAAATTATTTTTGATATTAGTGTATCAAAATGATCTAAAAACATTAAAAATATATTAATTTAAATAAAAAAACATTCAAATTTTTTCAAAAATATTTTCGAAACGCAAAAACAAACAGGATTTTACGAAATTCCGTTAAGAAAACATGTAAAAACTAAAAATTACTATATAAAAACTGCGTTTTAAATTTATTTTTTTAATAAATTCTATAATATAAAACATAATTTAATTTATTATCAAACACCTTACCTTATGTAAGTAAAAACAAATAAAGCCTAAAGCGAAAGGAAAAACATAATTTGCATCGTCTGAGGGCCTCTTTTCCCCTGTCGAGGTTTCAATTTCATGGCCCCTTTACGTTTTCCACTAGAAGGTGATGGGCAAGAAGATTCAACACGTGTACAGAGTTTTATAGGACCAAAATCACAGGAACAGAGGTTGTTGGCTGGTTTTTTTGTTTGCCTGCTCCAACCATGAAATTATGTGTCGGTGGCTTGATGCTACTTGCTTATCACTTTTTGTTTACTATAGGAATGGGGAGATCCTAGGAAGGAGGTGTTCTACCACTGCATGAAGTCATATTCTCCTGTTGATAATGGAACTATTCAGCTATCAGGGTGCGTTTGTTTATTTTTAGTTTATGTGTTTACGGTGTAAAAAATAAAGTTAGATATATAATAATACATTAAATTGTGTTTTATTCTGTAAGATCTAATAAAAAAATAAATTTAAAATGTGGTTTTTATAAAATAGTTTATACATGTTTTTTAAACTGAATTTCATAAAATTCCTTTTATTTTTACATTTCAAAAGCATTTTTTTTCAAAATTTAAAAAAATATTTTTTTTTTCTTTACTTCAAATTTTTTTATATATATTTTCAGATCATTTTGATATACTGATATCGAAAATACATTTCAAAGTAAAAAACACTTTTGAAAAGTAATAACTAAACATTTTATACATATTTTTTACTGTATATAAACCTTAACTATAATTTTTATCAAATAAATATCTAAATCAAAGTAATCTCATCCAACCATACCTTTTTAAAACTTAATTTTTAAAAATTAGAAAACACAGAAACTATCTCAAAAATAAATACACCATCAGTTTCTAAGGTTCATGATCAATAGCTTGGAATCGTTTCCTCCTGTCGGCATGGTATTTGGTATAGTTTAAAATAACATGATACCAAATAACATGCCGACAAAGGCGTCCGTGGAATTTTCTTAGCCATGCCATAACAACATGATCTTTTTGGTATATAAATAGTGCTCAAGGCAACCACATGGCCCCCACAACCGATCTAAAAACAAAGAAAACATATATTTTTGAGTGGAGGCCGGAATAAGATGCCGAGAAGAGATATTGATAAAAAAAACAAAAAAATAAAATTAAAAGGAGTGGTTAATGGGCTGCTGCTAACAAATTCCCGCCACATTGCATGGAGGTTTGTGTTTGGGCTAACTTTTGTCCAGAGAATATAGCAAGGCTGTTGAAAGGATTTGTCCCCGCAATTCACTTTTGTGATAAACAATACAGCAAAGAGAAGTCATCTTCATGGATTCTTGACTGGTTCACGCAATTCATGGATTGGTAAATGACGATGAAAGTCATTAATTATTTGTCAGCAGCTTCTGCTAGCAATCAATCAAGATTAGTTTTGTTGTTTATAAGGTCACTTTCTTGATGGGTGTTTTTTTGTATTCACACCATGCTTCTCTCTCTCTTGTGCTCAAAATTTCTTCTTTGATCCCCCCCCCAAAAAAAAAAAACAAACAAACAGAGACGGAGAATATGGCAGCAGAGATTCTTCTTCCGTTTGCCTTGGAAAGGGTGAGTTCCATTGCTGCTAAAGGGATCGGACTTGCTGCTAAAGGGATCGGACTTGCTTGGGGATTGGAGGGCCAGCTGCGAAAGCTCAACCAGTCCTTGACCATGATCATAGATGTGCTCCAAGACGCAGCCAGAAGGCCAGTAACAGACGGGTCTGTGAAGCGTTGGCTGCAGAACCTACAGGATGTAGCTTACGATGCTGAAGATGTTCTGGACGAGTTTGCTTATGAGATTCTCCGAAAAGACCAAAAGAAGGGAAAGGTACGTGATTGGTTTTCACTCCACAATCCTGTTGCATTCCGTTTGATTATGGGTCAAAAAGTTAAGAAGATCAATGAAGCCCTGGATGAAATCCGGAAAGATGCAGCCGGATTTGGGCCTGGATTGACATCTCTGTTGGTGGGAGAAACCACTGGTGGTGGCTTTGAGACACTCAGAGGGGATAAAACACACTGTTTTATTACACAAAACCGAAGCTTACAATAACTTAACAAAAGCTTAACAATTACACGCCCTCTCTCTCTCTTTCTCTTTCTAGTGTTCCTCTCAATTCTCTCCACACAAAATAACATAACTGAGCACCCTATTTATACATAAATTCAGAATACGAAAATCTACTGTTCCAGGTGTGAAGGCGGCTGTTGACCGGCGGTGTGAAGGCGGCTGGCGGCTGCGGCTGGTGGCTGGCGGCTGGTCGGTGGTCAGTGGCTGGTGGCTGGTTGCCTTCCTTGACTGGAACCTTCTGGATTGAGTTTAATTATTCAACAAATCTCCCCCTTAAACTCAATTGAGGGATGTCATGCCAAGCATGAACACTTCTCCTTTCAATGCCTTCTTTCTGCTTGTAGACCTTTTTGACACCTATTGCTTTCTTCTTTTCTGGTGGGTCCTTATTCTGGCTGGACGCGCCACCTGAATATTCAGCCAGATCGCCCACGCGCATACCACGCGCCCAGAGGTTGAAGACGACTGACGTGCACGCGCGCCATATTCAAGTCGCGCCGAGCCGTATACGCCGAGTCCTAGCCGAGCCATAAGCCGAGTCCAGCCGAGCCACAAGCCGAGCCGTATCTCGCGCCGAGCCGAGCCGCGTTCCAGCCTCAGCCGAGCCGAAGGAATATTCCTCGAATATTCCCCAGAATATTCCACAGAATATTCCCAGAATATTCCCGGTTCAACCCAGCGAACCGCCCGCCGTACAGAATTGGTTTTTTGACCGGTTCACCCATTTTCTGACCCGATTTCAACAAAGATCAGTACATCACCGGTCCCGATTCCGCCCCATCAAATGGTATCAGAGCTTTTTGGTTTAAAGTGGTGTTTGATCTTTGCTCAAAAATGAAAGTTGTCAAAATTGTGTTTTGACCATCCCACCGTGTAGAGGAGGACAATACGAAGCCACTGGTGAAAACGGCGTCAAAATCGGACGTCGGACATGGCCACACTCTCCATCACTCTCCGGCAAGGCGTCTACCCACGCGCGCCAACGCGCCCCACGCGTCTTCTTCACCCGGATGAGTTGACCCGACCCATGTGAACAGTAGACATGAACAGTGACGTATCATGAACAGTGTCATGCAAAGGATGACATCATCATGATGCAAGGATGACATCACATACACAGTCAGCAAGTCTATTGACTAGTCAACTAACATGTCAGCATAGCGGGACCCACCTGCCATGTCATCAGCCGCGAGCCGAGCCAAGCTGAGCCGAGTGGAGCCGAGCTGAGTTGGAGCCGAGCCGAGGGATAGGATCCAATGTAGCGGATCCTACGTGCAACCGGATCTGAGATTGAATCTGAGTCGTTTATCAGGCCAGAATTGTTTTGATCAAATCTTAGCCGTCTGAAGTGCGATTTGGACGATTCAAGACATGTTTCCAACTAATTTGATCATTCCGGATGCAATGGTATGGTCCGATCTTTGAGATTTGAGACCGAAAATGACAGTGGTGAATTATTAAAGAGAGATTGCCCGATCAGGAGGCATCTAAAGGTCATCATGGTGGTCGATGGAGATGAAGAAGAAGAAGGTGCACATGTTCACCCAATTATATGTGTCAAACTATGGGCCACAATAGGAGCTCTAGTTTAGACCGTCGCATAACGACAAGCGGAGACACCTTAGAGAAGGTGTGAGGGCCATGAAAGGAGCCCATTTCAGAACGCTCCAGAAAGCGTGTGCTGAAGAAGCAAGATGACAATTGCCCACATAAATGGCAAAGGGGGGTGATTGTTGGAATATTGCCAATTATGTTGACATTGTCAAAGAAGGAGGCTTGTTGGTGGCAACCACCAACCTTGACTTTGGTAGCCACCATTGTTGAAGAAGAGAAGAAGTTGGCAGCCACCTTTGTTGAAGAAGAGATGAGTTTGGCAGCCACCATTGATGACAAAGGAGCAAGAGGAGCTGCCATTGATGCCTATAAAAGAGGCATGATCTTAAAGAGCAAAGTGTGAGAGTTGTGAGACATGTAGAGAGAAGAAGAGAGAAAGAAAGAGAAGGGCTGCCATCAGCAGCCCTGCTGCCTTAAGCAGCTGCTGCCCTATGTAGCAATGAGAGATGGGAGTTGAGTGAATGTGATCCTCCTCCATGTGTTGTATTCTTTCTCTATCTCTAAATAAAATGAACCTCTCCCGTGGATGTAGGCAATTTGCCGAACCACGTTAAATATTGTGTCTCAGTGTGCTTAACCCTCCTATGAGCAAAGATCAATACATCACCGGTCGCCGGATTCCGCACATCAATCTCTACCTCTAGATAGAGCTCAAGAAGTTAGCGGGGACCCAGATCGAGAGACACATTCGTTCCTTGACAGCTCAGAAGTTGTAGGAAGGGAGGATGATGTCTCTAAAGTTATGGAATTGCTGACCAAACACCAACATGTCCTTCCGGTTGTCCCTATAGTGGGGATGGCTGGCCTTGGAAAGACTACTGTAGCAAAAAAAGTTTGTGAAGTAGTGCGGGAGAGAAAACACTTTGATTTAACAATCTGGGTCTGTGCTTCTAATGATTTTAGTAAAGGGAGGATTTTAGGAGAGATGTTGCAAAATGTTGATGCAACTACAAGTAGGTTGAGCAACCTAAATGCAATTATGGAAAACCTTAAGAAAAAGCTGGAAAAGAAGACATTTTTTCTTGTTCTTGATGATGTGTGGAATGAAGACCTTGATAAGTGGAATGATTTGAAGGAGCAACTGTTAAAAATTAACAGCATGAATGGGAATGGTGTTGTTGTTACAACCCGCAAAAAGCAAGTCGCAGACATGATGGAGACTTCTCCTGGTATTCAGCACGAGCCAGGAAAACTAACAGATGATGAATGTTGGTCCATTATTAAGCAAAAGGTGAGTGGGGGTGGACGAGAAACAATAGCTTCAGACTTGGAGTCTATTGGAACAGAGATTGCAAAGAAATGTGGAGGGCTTCCGTTGCTTGCTAATGTTTTGGGAGGAACTCTTCACGGAAAGCAGGCAGATGTGTGGCAGTCAATTCTAAAGAGTAGAAATTGGGATTCTCGGGATGTACATGAAAAAGCTTTGCGCATATTGAGATTAAGTTTTGATTACCTGTCATCGCCTACACTGAAAAAATGTTTTGCATACTGTTCCATTTTCCCTAAAGATTTTGAAATTGAAAGGGAAGAGCTGGTTCAACTTTGGATGGCTGAAGGTTTTCTCAGGCCGTCAAATGGGAGGATGGAAGACGAAGGCAACAAGTATTTCAATGACTTGCTTGCAAATTCCTTTTTCCAAGATGTTGAAAGGAATGAGTGTGAGATCGTAACAAGTTGCAAGATGCATGATCTAGTGCATGATCTTGCATTACAGGTCTCAAAATCAGAAGTGTTAAATCTGGAGGCGGATTCGGCCGTTGATGTTGAGGCAGCATCTCATATTCGTCATCTGAATCTCATATCTCGTGGGGATGTTGAGGCAGCATTTCCAGCGGTTGATGCTAGAAAATTGCGAACTGTTTTCTCAATGGTTGATGTTGATGTATTCAATGGGTCTTGGAAATTCAAAAGCTTGAGAACTCTCAAATTGCGACGGTCTGATATCACAGAGTTACCAGATTCAATTTGCAAGCTGAGACATTTGAGATATATTGATGTCTCGGATACTGCTATCAGAGCATTGCCGGAATCCATCACCAAGCTCTACCATTTGGAAACATTAAGATTCACTGATTGCGAGTCACTAGAAAAGCTTCCCCCAGAAAGTGAGGAATTTAGTGAGCTTGAGACATCTTCATTTTGATGATCCAAAGCTAGTGCCAGCTGAGGTGAGACTCTTAACACGCCTTCAAACTCTGCCGATATTTGCTGTGGGTCCAGATCATATGGTTGAAGAGCTGGGATGTTTGAAAGAACTAAGAGGAGCATTGAAGATATGCAAGCTTGAGCAAGTGAGAGACAGAGAAGAAGCTGAGAAGGCAGAACTGAGTGGAAAAAGAATGAACAAATTGGTGTTTGAATGGAGTGATGATGAAGGTAACAGCAGTGTCAATAGCGAGGATGTGCTGGAAGGCCTGCAGCCTCACCCAGACATAAGAAGCTTGACAATTGAGGGTTATGGAGGTGAAAATTTCTCATCATGGATATTGCAACTCAATAATCTGACGGTGCTGAGATTGGAAGGCTGCAGCAAGTTGAGGCAACTCCCAACACTTGGATGTCTTCCTCGCCTTAAGATTCTAGAGATGATTGGAATGCCTAATGTGAAATGTATAGGCAATGAGTTCTATAGCAGCAGAGACAACGCAGGTGTATTGTTTCCAGCACTACAAATACTCACTCTATACAGGATGCATGGTCTTGAAGAATGGATGGTACCAGGTGGAGAAGTTGTTGCAGTATTTCCTTGTCTTGAAGAGTTGAACATTGATCACTGTGGGAAGTTGAAAAGCATTCCGATATGTCGTCTTTCATCTCTTGTAGAATTTAAAATTATCATTTGTGATGAGCTGAGATATTTGTCTGGTGAATTTCATGGCTTCACGTCTCTTCGAGTTTTAATGATATGGGGCTGTCCAAAGCTGGCATCCATTCCAAGCGTACAACACTGCACAGCTCTGGTGGAATTGGGTATATATTTGTGCGGTGAGTTGATCTCAATTCCTGGTGATTTTCGAGATTTGAATTCTTTGAAGCAATTGATTGTTATTGGGTGTAAATTGGGAGCTCTTCCAAGCGGACTACAATGCTGCGCATCTCTAGAGGTATTAGAGATAGTGGATTGGAGAGAGCTTATCCATAGCAATCATTTTCAAGAATTGCCTTCGCTTCGAAGATTATTGATTAGAGGTTGTGATAAGCTCATCAGTATTGATTGGCATGGTTTACGACAATTGCGTTCTCTTGTTGAATTAGAAATCACCGCATGTCCCAGTTTGAGTGATATCCCAGAGGATGATTGGTTGGGCGGCCTCACCCAACTGCAGAAATTGAGCATCGGTGGTTTCTCAAAGGAGATGGAGGCTTTTCCTGTACGAGTTTTAAACTCAATCCAACACCTCAACTTGAGTGGGTCCCTGACAAGACTATCGATATATGGATGGGATAAACTGAAGAGTGTACCACACCAACTTCAACACCTCACTGCCCTCGAGACATTGCGGATAATGTATTTCAACGGGGAGGAGTTAGAGGAAGCATTGCCAGAATGGATGGCCAACCTTTCTTCTCTTCGATGTCTTGACATTCATAACTGCATGAATCTCAAGTATATGCCAAGTTCAACAGCCATTCAACGCCTCTTCAAATTAAAGGAATTGACTATCTGGGGATGTCCACATCTTAAAGAAAATTGTAGAAAGGAGAATGGCTCTGAGTGGCCCAAGATTTCTCATATCCCAAGAATCTATATAGAGGGTACACGTGTATAGGTAAGTTGGGGTTTTAATTATTCAGTTACTTTGTAGTATGCTGAGGAGAGAGAACCAATTAAAGTATTCAAATTAATGAAAGCAATAATAAAACTTCATTCTTTTAAGAATGGTTTATTTCTCATATCCCAACATTCTTTAGACTAATATCAAAATTAACCAAATCAATCATAATCAAATATCTTATTATCTTTTATTATTATGTTAACCAAATTTATACTTGTGATCAATGCTAATATCAATAACCATAAATCATTATTTTTGTGGAATATATAGGACGGACACTATCAAATGCTATTATTATTTAGCTTCTACTATGTATCAAAATATACACATATCAATGATAAAATCAATAGCAATCCAACATTATTCTAATATCATTCTTACAAAATAATTTAACTTATATTTATTGCATTGTCTATGTAGTATTATTTATTTTAAAATCATCAACTTTATATACAATTATGATTCTTAAAACAAACCATTAAATCTTAAAATTAAATACTTTATATACATATGAATTTAATGATGATTTGTTAAAATTGAAAAATTATAACCATGAAGTCAATAATTTAAAATGTCATTAGACTTTTGCTTTCTAAAACAATTACCTAATCATTTCTTGCCTAACCAATTTTAACTTAGCTAATTTCATTTAATAACAACCAACAAGATTATTACTGAGATTACTAACCAATTACTTTTTAGTAACAAATACAATTAAAGCTAAAAACACTCTTTAGCTGACACCAAGATTAAAAAAAAAAAGAAGGCAAACTTGGCTCCAGTTTATATAAAATATAGATTTATAAATTATATATTGATAATAAATTATCTAACTCCAACCATTTTGAATTTTAGCGTTGTTTATCTTTCAATGGTTGACACCATGTTAGCTATTTTAACTGTTGTAGGAACCTCCAAGACGCGACGCCATGGAATGGTTATTTGAAGCTTATGCAAACTAGTGTTTATCAGGCTAAATGTGGATAAAATGTGTGACTTGCACAGTTTTTTGTGGTATTTATGAGATAAGTGTGTTTGTTAGAAATGGATATTTAGAGTGTGTTTGGTATTATTGTAGCTGTTGTGATTGTGGTTTGAAAACAATTATTTTATAAAAAGTACTTTTAATTGAGGTGGTTTGAAAAAATAGATGTTTGGTTAAAACTGTGGTTGAAATTGAGGTTGAAGAAAAAATAATTTAATGTGTTTGGTTAAGAATGCTTTTAAAATTGAGTTTATAAAATAATTTTAAAAAATATATATTACTATTGATATTTTTAATTTAAATATTGTGGATTTAACTATTGTTATTACATCATAAAATAAATCATACTTTATATAAAATATATTTTTTTATTATTCCATTGAACGATCTACAATTCCATCACATCTGAAATACATCTGGCAATTTTCTTGGTTTCTTTAACACGCAACAACATAACTTGTAAAATATAATCAGGAACAAATTAGAATTGTGATCAAATTCTGCAAATACTATATCATCAAGCAAATAAAACACAATTAAAAAATAAAAAAATATATATTTTTTACTGGGTCGGACCCGGTTCAATGCATTTTGCTGCTCCACGAAAGGCAACCATGCTACACTGTTCAGTGAGCAGTGTAGCATGGTTGCCTTTTGTTGCCGCGCAAGAAAGCAGCAACTTGCTGCTTTCCATCTCCCTGCGTTTCACACACAATTTGTTGTGGAACCGATGCATATTAAGTAGTTTTTTTTCTTAACCAAATGTTTATTCAGTGTGTTTTTGAAGAAATGCAAACTCTAACGCGTAGCCAAACGGGCTCTTAATGGCCATGGAAATGGCCGTCCCAATCCACCGCCGACATGCTCCTAGTGTTGTTACTGGTTTTATAACAGTTCGATGGCATTATAGTAAATTATAAAAGAAAATAATTCACGGCACAAGAAAAACTTAACCAAGATTTCTTGATGTGTAATTGTATAATAATATTTTTTACATTGTCGGATGGGGAAAAAAATCAAAGCTAAAAGTATTTAATTGATTAAAAAAATGTGGTTAAATTTGTGATATCCTTGATCGGTAGCAACTATATGCTATATTACTCTATTCACAAAAATATCTTATTCGACTTTTAAATAAATATAATCTCAGTTCCATATAAATATCACTAACAGGTTATATATATATATATGTTGATAGAGCTTTCAAAATAACTTTTAAAAATCTTTCAAACACTTAGCTTTTAAGGAAAAAAAAAAAAAAACTTTTTTTACTATCTTCAGTATGGGCATTACTTCAATCCGTATTTTTTGCCACCAATGCACCAATTCTTGAGCCACAATGGGCTTCCTCAACAGCCATCGACTGGCAATGCATTTCTTCCACCAGCACCTGCTGCTCCTGGTGTCAGGTTCTCGTTCCCTCTTCCACAATTTAAGCCCGGAACTACTGCCAGAAACCCAACTCCAGTTGCACTCCCAACTTTATATGGATCATATGGCTCTTCCCCTATGGGCTTCAATCCTGGTCCAGCTGTGTCCTCTGGAAGCTCTGCTGGTAACCATGATCTATCAGCATTTCAGTTGAAGGAAAGAAATATCTACACTACAGGATCACTGGTTGGTTTTACTTTTCGTTTCCATAGCTTAAAGTCTTGGAATGTTTCTTAGTTTTTGTTGTGGCGGTATGAGGAGAAACGAATATGATCTGCCTTGCTATTTGCTGCACAGTGAATGGTATTTTTTATTGTTTTCAAGTGCCAAATCAGTGCACTGCAGCTATCAATATTAAGTGTATTGCATCATTCTGTCCTTGATTGCTTATTTATTTTATTTTTTATTGGACGCTGCATTAGTTCTTTTAATTTCTGATTAATCATTTTCTTTCTTTTGGTCATGGTTGATGCAGAGCGAAGTTTCATCTTGGATTCCTCCACCTGCGCAAGATATATCCAGCTTGCAGCTCAGTTCCTTGTACCAACTTCACCCTCAGGGACAGCACCTCACCTTCTCTCCTCCACAGGCTGGGCATGGCACCTTTCCTGCAACTGTTGAACCTGTGATAGGCTGGGCTGGGCATGGCACCTTTCCTCCACTTAACTTTTTTTTTTCATTTCGATAAATTAGAATAAAAAAAACATATTTTTATGTTCTCTCTTAACAACTTCCCTTTTCTTTCATTACTATATTAAGGGTATAAGTATTACATTGTTTGTTATGCATGACATTCTTGTCATATTATCATGGTCTATACAACAATAAATGACATACATCCATAGACACAACATCATATCAAATACTATCAAAATATCTCTTACCTATAAAAAATAAAACAAGATAATATTCATCCATGATTACATTGGGATCTCGATTCATCTACTTCAATTTGTAGGGTATATGGTGTTTTTTTTTTTTAAGTTGCAACTTCTCTACTACTTCAATTAACACCACCTTTTCACAATTACCACTATCAATAATCAAATTACATACACTGTCCTTGATGGTACAAGTTGAAAGAAAAAGACTAGTGTGTAGCCAATCTTGATTTGAATCACTTTTAAGAATAAGCAAACTCTTTTGGATAATTGAGGTAGCACCATCATTATCTTAGAAAACCTCCTCACTACCATATTAATCATCATAAATAGGATCACTTCTCTTCTCATTATGCTATTTTACTTACAAATGTTTACACTTACGACTCTTTGGTTTATGGCACTTATAAATTCAATGTCCTAATTCATCATATCTAAAACACTAAAATTTAAAACCATATCTAGAACTTGAACTTTAACTTGTGATATATTTAGTTATCGATTCGGGCTAAATGAATGATATTTTTTTTGTTAGCGCACACCTCCTTATTATTTTGGTCAAATCAAAAGCCACCTTTGTTAATTACCCTAATAACCTATTGTTTATCCATAATCAAAGCTCTCTTATAGGCTTACAAAACTATTTATAAAGAATGCAAACACAATACATCTTGCATGAACTATCATAATCTACTTTAAGTACCTAGCAATCAACTACTCTTTCTGAAAAATCATTCTTAGCCACCGGTTGGTAGAGTTTTCAATGTACTTAGCAATAGTTCTCCCATCCCAATGTATGGAGTCATTGGTAAAAAGTTTAAATGTATCCAAACAGAAAAAAGTGTTCCTTTATCTTTCTCTTTAATTGCTTCCACCAAGCATAAGCTCGCCCTTTTAATCTAATACCAATAAGCTTCACCCTTATCTGCTCTTAAACTTTTATGCACTTGAAAATCCTTTATACTTCATTCAACTAAACGATAAACTCTTCCACTTGTAAAGTTCCTACAAAATTAGAAAGTTTAATTTAAAAATCAAAATCTCCATGAAGTGCTGCCCAATTAAAAGGTTGCCTCCTCTAGATTAGCCAGGGTTCACAATTACTCTCCTCCTATTCTTGTTGGGTGTTTTATTTCAATTGTCACGTAAGCTTTGCGATCTACCTTTGTATATCCTCAATTTCTAGCTCATGAACCTTTTTCTCTAAAGAGGAAACCTCTTCATCCTCTCCTTGAACATGTTTAGTTTTATTATTTTTTCCAGCTATGGTTGTTTTGCAGCATACAACAAGCAAACAATAATCAAAGATTGTTAGGTTCTGATACCAACTAATATAAACAGAAATAATACAAAAAAATAGCAAAAACAAACAACACAATTCTACTAAAAAGGATCATCACACCAAAAACCAGAATTCAAAATTTTATTTCTTAATAATTTACCATGTCAAGTAGTTTCCTTTGTAAGAGATTTACAACTCCTTAAATAAACTAAAAAAACACCTAAACAAACTAAAAACATTGAAAAAAAAAATAATAATAATAAAAAGCAATAAAATTCATAAACAAAAAAAAATAAAATTAAACATATTTTAAAATAAATAGAAAAAAAAGATAATAACTAAGAAAAATCAATTTTCCAAAAAGAAAAAATAATCACCTCGGAAACTTTATTGTCCCTTCATTTATTCGACTAGCTAGTTTGGGCATGTAATCACAATACGAGGCTTCAAGACACCTTGCTCATACATTATTTATAACCACACTAAGGAACACAGTATATCACAAGCATTAACAAGTAGATACATCTGAAGCCATTTTAAAGGCTTACCTCACCTTCATAGAACTTGGATACCTATAACAAGCTTAACAGCTTGAAATGTTATCTTCATTGAACTTAGATACCTATAACAGGCTTGACAGCTTGAAATGTTCTAAAGCAGAGATCCCATCGAGTCCTTTTGCATATTATTCCCATTTTTCTACATGAAAAACGGAGTTTGAAAGTATTTCCTACTTTTTACTGGTCCATTTGGATCTTGGGGAAAAAGAGGGCCAGTCAGTCAAAAATAGCTCAAATATTTGAAAGCAGCAATTTACTAAAACAAAAACACTTTTTAACATCAAAACAGCACCTGGAAACAGCAATAACAATCACAAACCTCCCAAGAACACAAAAGGGTCTATATATACTATACACAAATATACAATTAAAAGGGAAGAAAAGGCTTGAAATTTAAGGACATGCAGTCACGAGAGAAATGAAAAGAACCCACCACAAGATGATCAAGAAAACGTAAGAAAGATAAAGAGAACTAAATACAAGAATTAATTAAAGATTTTAAAAAAAAGAGAGAAAAGAATTGTCAAAAAATTGGAGGGAGAGAACGAGAGAAACGTACGAGAAGCGAAAATTGGAGGGAGAGAACGAGAGAAACGTACGAGAAGCGAAAAGAGTTGTAGTAATAGGCGTAGAAATCTCTGTGCTTTCCATGTTGTCGAAATACGAGAACATGAGAGCGAGAGGTTTGAAAATTAATTTAAGAAAACAATTTCTTTTTACAATTTTTTTTTTATTTTCTTTAACCTTAACTTCAAAGTATACTTATAAAACCCGACACAAGGGATTGATCGATGTTATGGATATGAAAGGTAAATCTAGGTTAAAATATAATATTTTAAAATTAAAACTTCATTGTTTTCTTTTTTTAAAAAAAGATATTAACGGGTGAAGAGTTGGTAGATTATTGCATAAACCCAGATTTTTTACTAAGTTAATTTTATTATTATTGTTATTATTTTCTCAATCTAAACTAGTTTAGTTCTCGTGAGATTTCAAATTGTTTACCGGATTACTCAGGTTTTATAATTATGACTTACAGATATATTTTAAAAAATATATATAATTATTAGTTTTTTAAATACACCATCTATTTAAAAATATAATTCTTAAATCATTTAAGAATATTTTGAACATAAGCTTAGAAGGTTATTTTTTAAAATTATGATTAAATTATGCTTTCTTCATCGAAATATATTTTTGTTTTTATTTTTTATTTTTTTGTTCAAATACAATAATCAAACATTACTTTTATTTTTTATTTTTTTTAAAATAATAAAAATTAACTGTAAAATTATTGTATAGAAATTTAATTTATGTTTTCATCTCCACCTCTCTATGATCAAACACATTTTTATTTTTTTTTTGCTGGTTTATTTCTTCTAATATATTATTAGACATAATAGGATATTTTTGTTGTACATTCGATTTTTTTAATTAATTTTCATAAATATCCTTCTTCAATTAAATTTTACGAATAAACTCGGAGCAATACCTTGGTGAGTAGACTCACATGCTACCCATGTGATGATAATATCAAATCCACCATATTTCTTAGCTATCGGAAAAAGTAGTGTTTCATTTAGGTTTTCCCAATACAAGTTGTTCACTGGACACATCTTACCAAAAGATACAATTCATTATATAGTAACCAGCCTAACTAGTGGAGGGAGTAACCATATTGTTTTTATTTATATGGTGCTCATACTTGAATTGATGTATTGATGAGGAATAATTTTCTTATAATTTTTTGTAAAATTTAAATAAGTGATAATAATATAAGAAATATATTTATTTATCAATTAAATAGGAAATGTTTGTTTTTGTAGTTTAATATATTTTTTAAAATGCTTTTTAAATTTCTTTTCCACCTGAAATAGTATAAAATTAATATTTTTAGGTGTTTTTTGATGGTTTTGATATACTAATAAAAAATATTATCTTAATATATTTTAATTAAAAAAATATGTACCGCCTTACAAAATACACACTTGTTTTAAAAATATATTTTTTATATTGACAAACAAACATATTAAGATTTCAACTCTTGAACACAATTAAAAAAAAAGTAAATATTGGGATAATCAATACTTTTAAATCTAGAAAAATTCAAATAAATAATAAAATTAACTCAATTCATATTTTCAAAGTTTAATTTAAAAGTATTTTAGAGCTCAATTAGTCAAAGTCAATTGAGTTTTTTTATTTAACTGAACTTATAGAATGATTCAAAGAATTTTGATTCTGATTTAATAATTATATTGAAAATTATAATTTTTTATTATTAAATTATAGTTTGAGCAAAAAAAATTTAATTGGATGATGTTGGAAATTTAAAATGACGGAGATCAAGTAAGATTAAATTATGGTTAAGGTAAATATGTCAATTTTCCAAATAATTTGGTAAGAAAAAAACCAAAGAAGCTGTATCATGATATCATCTGATGTATAATGAAAAAATGTCGGGTCCCTTGAAAAGTACCATCTCAATCATGCCCATGAATGTTCTTTTAACGTCTTACCATTGGTAAAAAAACCTAATTTTGTTCTAGAAAAAAACTGTCGGTTGTCTAAAGAACAAGTACTATCTCTTAGTCAAGGTGAGAAGAATTTACTTTTCTCATGATTATCTAAATTTATTTAGCCCCGTGTTTATTTACTAAAAAGTAATTTTTTTTCTTTTAAAAAGTAGTAAGAAAGAAATTCAAGAAAAATAAATTATTTTATAATATCTAATAGTTTAATGAAAAGTAAATTAAAAAATATTTTTCAGTATTTGGTTATGTTATGGAAAATAAAATGAAAAATAGCCTATTATTGTATTTATTTTTTTTAAAATTTATTAATATAATAAGAAACAAATCTTAGAAATTAAAACATTCAATGAGAATGAAATTGAAAAAAATCTAATTTAATAAATTATTTCAAAGAAAATAAATAATAATCAAAATAATAGAGATCAAATCTAATAGATAAAAAAATTAAAAGATAATGAAATTAAAATAATAATAATTAACATTTCATCAATTATTTCAAATAAAATAAGTAGCAATCAAAAGAATGAGGATCAAATTTGATAGATAAAAAATTTGAATTAAAAAATGATAAGGGAAAATAACATAACAATTATAAAAATAAGGATCAAAGTTAATATAAAAATTAAATTCTAAGGGATGAAATTGAAAAACAAATATTCAAAACAAAATATATATAGCAATCAAAAGTTTGAGTATTAAATTTGATATAATCATCAAATAATATGACATTTCCTAATATGACGCCGTTTCATATATATATATATATATATATATATATATATATATATATATATAAAAAAAGGACCAGAACGGTGTCGTTTTGAACGACACTGTTCATCTTCCTCCTTCCCCCCGAATTAGCAGCAACAAGAGACGAAAACATTTTCAAACCTTCCCGCCTCTCTCTCCTCGCCCCCCACCGAAGCCCCACAAGACCACCGAACGGGTCACTGGCCGACCAGCCGTTGCGTGATTGAAGGCGCACTAGCGAAAGGCACACCGGCTTCTTTTTTTCCTTATAAATAGAGAGAGACCGAAGGAGAGAGGGAGACCCGAAGATAGAGGGAGAAGAGATATAACGCACGAAAGAGAGAGGAGAACAGAAACAAACCGAAAAGAAAGAAACCGAAACAAAAAAACAAAAAGCAAACCGAGACAAAGAAAGCCACTGAGAACGAAAAAACAGGGGAAAGGGGAGGAGGAAGAAATTTCTCGCCACTGTTAGAAACAGCAGCAACGCTGCCCGGAGCCGCCGTCCACGAGCCGCGCCACCGCAGCCCCGCCAGCAAACCACCGTCTCCGCCGCGCCAGATACGCTCTCTCCCCTGCATTTTTTTTTTACCTGTAGGTTTCGTCTCCTACATGCAGAATTGTTCTGCATGCAGGGGACGGGGGGGAAAATAATTCCCCCCCCCCGTTCTGTCTTCTCTTCTGGGCCAGACGGGTTCTGGCCCAGAAACATGTATATGGGCCAGAAGGATTCTGGCCCAACCCGGCGGTCTGGGCCGGGTCCGGCCCAGACCAAGTTTATACCTTTCTTGGGCCGAAATCGGCCCAGTCACTTTTGGGCCGATCCCAGCCCAATAACTTGTGGGGCTGAGCCCGACCCAGTTAGTTGGGCCGGCCCAGCCCCTTAATATATTAATATATTATAATTATATTATATTATTATATTATATTATATTATGTGTGTGTGTATATATATATATATATATATATATATATTTTAAGGGGGTTTGTATTTTTTTTTATACTGTAGAGGTATAAATTCAGTATTTAAAATATCCGATTTTTGTCGAGACACCCAAAATTTTCAAATATAAATTTTTTTTTGCTTTCAAAAAATTTCTTAAATTCCTTAAAAATATTGTTGATTTTTTCCGTACATTTTTTTAAAAATGACTTAATATTAGTTTGTATTTTTTATGCTGTGGACATACAAATTCAGTATTAAAATACCCGATTTTCGTCAAAAAAAAAAAATTGTTTAAAAAAAATATGTTTTCTTGCGTGTTGCATACGGCCAATACTCTAACATGTTTTGAATGTTCTTTTTATAAAAAAATATATTGGAAGCTTCGAAAGTGTGTTTTCGCATAGATTTCTTAAACACAAATTATTTTCTTGCATTTCTGGATTTTACAACATGTTTGTAAAACTCCAAAGGGTATTGGCCAATATTCCAAAAACTATAAAAATCTTATTTTTGGGGAGAAAATTTATTTATTATTCACCGCTAATGTTTGGATAAAGAAATCCTTAAAATGATGAATATCCAAAATATTATTGGGAGTAATAAATCCGCACACATTCTTGAAAGAAGCCTTGATTATAATCGAGGACATTTCAAAATTTTAATTTTTTTTTTCCACGATTTATGAGTCGCAAACTTTTGAAATACTAAGGGAAAAATGAGCTTTCAAAGCACATGGAATCTCCTTAGATTTCTATCCAAAATCAATTGATGAGCCTAGAAAATACCAACACCATAGCAATTGTAGAGCAAACCAAACACCAAGCAGCTTACCTTAGGTAGGGCGTACTAGGGGTGCTAATACCTTCCCTTTACGCAACCAGTCCCTTGCCTTAGAGTCTCTGAAAGACCAGTTAGGGTTCCTAGTGACCAGAATACTAGGTGGCGACTCCAAAGAACCAAATTCAGCAAAACAGAACAAAACAAAAGTCGCCAGTCGAATGTCGCAATAACAATTTTTTTTTTGTTATTTTTTTTGTGGGGTGCGACAGAATTGCGACTCCACTGGGGACCCTTGGACTAAGCTTGATTTGTTTGTTTGTTTATGTTATGTGTTATTGGTTTTTGTTTTCTTATGATGCTTTGTTTAAAAGCTTTGGCATATATCTTTACATTCTATCATACATGGCATAGTCATGCATCACTTTATTATTATTATTATTATTATTATGTTTTGGAGGGCACACACATGTAACTTTAAGTTTAAGTGGGGGACTAGCAGCTTGCCTTATGACTTGAGTCAAGGTTTAAGTTTGTGTAAACCCCAACTCTTTGCTGAGTGTTTAGACTGATTGTGATTGGTACACGTACCATCCCACTATCTGCTAGACCTCCATATCGCCTTTACGAAGGTTGATCACTGGAACAACAAGAGACACTCTTTTAGAGACCCAATAGTAAACCTACCCTATGTCTCACGTAGAGAAATTAGAACCTATCCTTAGGGTGTATGTTCCAACATATCTTTTGCATCCAAACAAAGTCTAAACCCCAATGCATTTTGAATTGCAGGACTTGTGAACGAAATGGCCATCATCACTAAATCTTCCATCTTAGAATATGGAAAAAATTCTGAACTGTCACAATTGACTGAAGGAGACTGCCTTAGAAGCGATGCTAAAAAGATGTCACCAATCAAGAACCTGAATTGCGTATTGAATGAGGTGAACAAGTTAACGACTCATTTTCAGAATGTGGATAAAGATGCATTTTTTAGGAAATACGGACGTTTGATGGAAATTGCAAAGGTAGAAGTTTTAAGCCCAGCTGTGCGAGCTTTAGTTCATTTTTGGGATCCAGACTACCGATGTTTTTCCTTTGGAAGCATAGACTTGTGCCCCACGGTTGAGGAATATGGATTGTTGACCGAGTTTCCCAACGACCTGTATCGGATTTATTCTCCTTTAAGATCCGACAAGATCATCCCTGAACTGTCAAAGCTGCTCAGAATCTCCAACTTGGAAAAGTTTCAAGAGAAGAATGGTACCGGTTTGAAATGGAGGATGTTAGAATTGGAAAAGAAGTCAGGAGTAGAAAAAGAGAGATTGATTGCCCTAGGTATATTTGGCCTTGTGTTGTTCCCAAGTCAGATTGGTTTAGTGAGTTTGGAGGCCGCTGCTGCTTACGTGGAGTATGAGAATACACGAATCAATCCAGTGGCTGCTATTTTAGCAGAAACAATTTTGACACTTAACCATTGTAGGAGGGCCGGAAAAGGAGCAATGAGATGCTGTACGCAACTGTTGTATATTTGGATGGTTAGCCATATCGAGACAAAGAAACCTGTCTTCAATAATTTTTGGTGGTTCACCCAAAAACCCCTCAAGTTAGTAGAAGAAGAAGAATGGGGAGATCTAGACAACCAGGGTTGGGTTGATAAATTAAGTGGAGGGCCCCATGGGTAACGACAGTGAAGGTCCTAATGAGTTGTGGACACAGGCGTTGGGTACCATTGGTGGGGATTATGGGTTATGTGAGTTATGCTCCTGCCTTAGTGGTAAGACAACTTGGGGGCATGTAGTTCGTTCCCAGGACTATGGGAATTGCTCAATTCTCTGGTTTGTTCAAAGATCCCATGGCAGAAGAGGTTTTGGAGATCATCAAGCAAGATTGGAAGCATCTAGTGTTGGTGGAGATAGAAGGGTTAAGAGATCCAAGTGTGAGCGAAGGATATGTAAAATGGAGAGACTCAGCCACTTCAGCCACCCCTCGCGTAGAAGCTAAATCTCCTCAAGTGTAGCGGAGCCTATTAAGAGAAAAAGGGTGAACATTGAAGATGATTCAGCTGCTTCAGCCATGCCTTGTGTAGAAGTCAAATCTTCTCCAACTGTAGAGGAGCCTATCAAGAGAAAGAGAGTTAGTAATGAAGAAGACTTGAGAAGGCAAGTGGAGAAACTACGAATAGAATTGAGCAAGAGCAGAAAAGACAAAGCAATGTTGGAAGAAATGATGCTAGAACAGGATAAAATGAGAACATTTCTAGATGAGCAAATACAGTCTAGAGATGAGAAAATAACAAAGCTGGAGTTAAAGTTGGTTGAGGAGAAGATTGCTAAGGAAGGAAGTGAGAAGGAGCTTAAAGGGATGAGTTTGGATTGGATGCAAAGTTGCTCTGAACTTCAAGCAATGGAGATGGACTTTAGCGATTGCCAAGAAAGTGCAGAATATTACCAAGAAAAATTTGCACAAGTGCAATTCGAGCTGATGGATAGGATTAGGAAGTATGAGGATTTGAATAAGAAATATATGGAGTTGGAAAGCGAAAAGGGAGGATTCGAGGATGTTAAAGCAGAGTTAGCAGTCAAGAAGAATGAGATAAAAGTCATGAGGATAAAGCTTGACAAAGAACGAGAAAAGTTGAAGTATTTAGATGAAAAGCTAGTAGCAATGGAGAAGCACAAAGATCAAATCGACGCCAACAACACTGCTTTAAACAGAACCAACATGTTGCTCATAGAAAAAATGACCAAAACAGATGAGCAAATGGACGAAGCTGCTGCACATGCTCGAATGGTCAGAATCAATTCGCGGAATGTGGGGGGAGACATCATTCGCTATCGCCGAAGCCTAGCTGAAACCGATGCCTTTCTAGGGAAGATTGAGAACCGTGGTTTTGCTTTCTTACCTTTGGCCAAAGAGTTTAGGGAGGAAAGGGATTAGCATGTTGTATTTCTTTTATTTCTAAATGTATTTTTATCCAAGCATTAATGAAAAGGGCGTTGACCCATCTTCTTATGCAAAAATCTGTCTCTTGGTGAACATGATTCAAGCAAACGACTCGAAAGGCAGAACTCCTATCAAAGCAATGTGACAAGAGAAGGCTTATAATGTGATGGTTGTTATTCGTTCACAAAAAAGGATGCATCCATACCCAATAAAATGCATCATCATGCATCCATCACAATCATACATTTTCTCATACATCTATGCATGCATTTGCAGATTAAGAAACATAGGTCCCCCTCCTAGAATCCACAACACTCGACAAAGAGCAAGAATGGAAAACGAAGGAAGGTCACAACCAGAATCTCAGTACCAAAGAGAACTCGAAGGAGTTCGGAATGATGTGGCGCACTTAACAAGTATGTTAGAGCAATTATTAAGAGCCAGAGATGGAGAGGGAACATCTACTCAACCTAATGAAGCACCAGCAGCAGCTCAAATTCCTGTCGCACCTATAAACATAGGGGCAAATACACCAACTAAGCAGAGTCCTGCTCGGCCCATCCAAATCCCTATTACAATGGATTTAACAAACGAAGATCCACATGACTTTAAATTCTCTAATCATGAAGGAGATGATAAGTGGACTGCCCTAGAAGAGAGGCTAAGGGCAATTGAAGGAAATGATTTGTTTGACCCAATTAGGGCCGCTGAGGTATGTTTAGTACCTAATATTGTCATTCCAAAGAAGTTTAGAGTGCCGGAGTTTGTTAAGTATACTGGGATGGAATGCCCGAAGACCCATCTCCGCTCCTACTATAACAAAATGGCAGAGGTTATCCACGACGAAAATGTTAATTACTTCTTCCAGGATAGTCTGACCGGATCGGCCCTCAGTTGGTATATGAGGTTAGACAATATTAGGATCAGGAAGTGGACAGACTTGGCGGACGCTTTCCTGAAGCAATACAAGTTTAATCTAGAGATTGCTCCTGATAGGACCAGTCTGATCAGCATGGAGAAAGGAAGTCAAGAGTCCGTGAGGGCTTATGCTCAAAGGTGGCGAGACCAAGCTATCAATGTGCAACCTCCGCTGATAGAGACAGAAATGGTGACTTTGTTTGCCAATACTTTCAGGGCTCCATACTATGAACACCTTATGGGTAGTTCAGCACAACATTTCTATGATGTCGTGCGGATCGCCGAGAGGATTGAACAAGGGATCCGAAGTGGGAGAATTGCAGAACCTCTAGAGAAGAGAGGTTTCATTGGAAGGAAGAAAGAAATTGAGGTGAACAACCTAGAAAGGAGAAGCAAAAACTATCAAATACCTACCCCCCGAGTCACTAGTATTAACTTTTCCAAACCCCCCACTCCAAACCAGCCCAATCAAATGAAATTCCCAGCAAATAACCACCACAATTACCAAAGAAAGGATAAGCAACCATCAGAAGAACAACTACCTCCTTTACCAATAACCTTGAAAGAGTTGTATGCCAAGCTGTTGAGTATTGGGCAGATAGCTCCCCTACCCATACCACCTATGCAGCCACCTTTCCCTGCCTGGTACAACCCCGAGGTAACTTGTGAATACCATGCTGGTCACGCAGGCCATAGCATTGAGTCTTGCTTTGCTTTTAAAAGAAAGGTGTTGCAACTGATCAAAGTGGGATGGGTCACTTTTGAGGATTCGCCTAATCAGAATTCAAACCCTTTACCTAAACATGTTGATGGTAGGGGAGGAGTGAATACCATGGAGATTGGTAGCAAAAAGAGGGTGTTGAAAGTGACCATGGCCAAGCTATACTGATGTTGGTACAGTCTGGACATTTGGAAGAAACGACTGAGTACTGCACAGGGGAAAGTAACTTTTGCCCTTTCCATAAAAAGGAAGGGCATCACATTGATGAATGCATGAATTTCATCAAAAAGTTGCAAGAATGCTAACTCTAGGAGAGTTGAGGATTGAGGACATAAGTGACAATGAAGAGGTAGAGTAGAGATAGAGAAATGTAGAATCCAATCAACAGCTAATGGTCGCTCAAAACTGGTATTAACTAGGCCCTCCTATGCAAGCAAAGTAAACTATGGAGGTGCCTGGAGATTATGGTTATACCTCGAATATTGAAGCTCCTTTGCCGCTGTTCGAGCGGAGATAAGTGGGCTAACTCGGAGTGGTCGTTGTTACACACCTGAAGAGCTAGAAAGACAAAGAAAGGCTAAAGGCAAGGAGGTGCTGGACCTCGATAAAGAGTTTGAGGTGAATAAACCTGTGACTGAGGAAGAAACAAATGAGTTCTTGAAACTGATGAAGCATAGTGAGTACAGTATAGTGGATCAGTTGAAGAAACCCCTGCTAAGATCTCCATCATGTCTTTAATACTCAACTCGGAGCCACATCGTAATGCTTTGCAAAAAGTATTGAATGAGGCCTATGTGCCCCAAGATATGAGCAAAAGACTATGGACATCTAGTAGGGAGGATCCATGCTGCCAATTACTTGTATTTCACGGAAGATGAACTGATGCTGAAGGAACTGGACATAACAAGCCCTTGTATGTCACGGTCCGATGCAAGGATTGCCTCGTCGGCAAGGTTCTCATTGATAACGGCTCGGCCCTGAATGTGTTACCAAGGCATGTGCTGGATGAAATGCCAATAGATCCCTCACATATGCAACCCAGTGTGATAACGGCAAGAGCGTATGATGGCTCATCAAGGCCAGTTGTAGGGTCAATTGATGTTGAACTAGCTGTGGGTCCACAAGTCTTTCTAGTAACCCTTCAAGTGATGGATATCCACCCTTCTTATAGCATGCTGTTAGGAAGGCCATGGATACATTCTGCGGGAGCTGTCACCTCTTCGCTACATCAATGTTTAAAGTACATTGCCAACGGTGTCCTGGTTACTGTTAAGGCTGAGGAGACTATATCGATGGTAAGAAATGTGGCGGTTCCATTCATTGAAGCAGAAGATTGTAGGGACGGAAACCTTCATGCATTTGAGATTGTGAATACCGAGTGGGTGCCCGAGAACACTGTGTTGAGGAAGCCAGAAATCTCTGAAGCCACTAAAATGGCCGCTAAAATCTTTTTGAAAAACAAGATTCCTTTCCCATACGATATGGAGCAAAGAAGGCCTGAATGGAGGGGTATAATCAAATTGAAAGCTGCAGAACAGAGGTTTGGGCTTGGATATAAGCCCAAGAAAGAGGATTACAAACGAGCTGCTGGTGCAAGAAGGGAGAAGAGAATGGCTAGGATTGAAGGAAGGAAGCCTGTAGAAGAAAACTTAGCCATCCCTCCAATCAGGATTTCATTTCCAAAGGCCGCATATGTGATACAACCTGATGGGGACATGGAGACCTCTTTCAGAAGCTTTCTTCAATGAACATAAACACTCTGGAGGAAAATCAAGTCAAGGACATTGCTGAGAAAATCGAGTCCGAAAGGAGGATTGAAGAGATGCCACAATTGACCATCCACACTTTGGAAGAAGTCACCGTCAAGACTTTTGTCCGGAAGCTAGCCGAAGGGGAAAAGTTCCAGAATTGGGAGACCCAAGAAGCTCCATTGGTTTTTAAAATGTAATCAACAATGATGGTTGGATTATATTTTTATCTATGTGGTTTGTTTTTTTTATTATTCATTGACAATCGAGGCTCAAGATGTCAATGGGATTTTATTTTGTTGTGAGCCAATCGTTTATTTTTAATGAGATCATACATTTTTCAAAATTCATTTTTATGTCTTACTATGCATTTACACATCACTTTCCGCTTTCAGGAACTCTGAAAGCGGATCCTCCACAACAACACCTGCACTTTACATTGAGAATGAATGGCCAAAATTTAAAGAATACATAGTGGCTGTAGAAGATGAGGAATGGGAGAGGAAAACATATGGGAATTCACAAAATTAATAGAACAACACGAACAGGCTTGGAGGCCCGCTAAAGAGGAACTTGAAACCATAAATGTAGGCAATGAAGAATCAAGCGAGAGCTGAAGATAGGGACTTTGATCACCCCGAAGCAAAGGAAGAGTTGATTGCACTGCTCAAGGATTATGTGGATGTCTTTGCCTGGTCCTACGAGGATATGCCTGGTCTGGATACGGACATTGTAGTGCATAGAATACCACTGATGGAAGGATGCAAGCCGATTAAGCAGAAGTTAAGGAGAACTCATCCGGAGGTCTTAATCAAAGTAAAGGCGGAAATTGAAAAACAATGGGGCTGGTTTTTTGGAAGTAGTGAAGTATCCACAATGGGTGTCAAACATAGTGGTGGTACCCAAAAAGGAAGGTAAAATCAGAGTTTGCGTGGACTTTAGGGATTTAAACCGGGCTAGCCCTAAAGATAATTTCCCTTTACCACACATAGATATGTTAGTTGATAATGCAGCACGCAGCTCCACATATTCCTTCATGGATGGGTTTTCAGGCTACAATCAGATAAGAATGGCGCCAGAGGATAGGGAGAAGAACCTTTGTAACACCATGGGGAACCTTTTGCTACAAAGTCATGCCATTTGGTTTAAAGAATGCTGGGGCCACTTACCAAAGGGCTATGGTGACTTTGTTTCACGACATGATGCACAAAGAGATTGAAGTATACGTGGATGACATGGTTGCTAAATCTAAAGAGGGAGAGAATCATGTCCAAGTATTGAAGAAATTATTTGAAAGATTAAGGAAATATAAGTTGAGGCTTAACCCAGCAAAGTGTTCATTCGGGGTGAAATCCGGTAAGCTGTTGGGTTTGTGGTGAGTGACAAAGGGATAGAAGTGGATCCTGAAAAAGTAAAAGCTATTCAATCTATGCCACCCCCAAGACTGAGAAGGAGGTGAGAGGTTTCTTAGGAAGGTTGAATTACATCGCTCGGTTTATATCCCATTTAACCGCGACTTGTGACCCGATCTTTCATTTGTTGAGGAAGAAGAACCCTGGAATATGGAATGAAGAGTGTGATAAAGCTTTTGAGAAAATCAAGCAATACTTGCTAAATCCACCTCTGCTTGTTCCTCCGGTACCAGAAAGGCCATTAATTTTATACCTAACAGTAACCGAAACAGAAATGGGATGCGTGCTTGGGCAACATGATGAAACCGGAAGGAAGGAAAGGGCCATTTATTACCTAAGCAAGAAGTTCACGAAATATGAGTCTAGGTATACTGTGATTGAGAAGCTGTGTTGCGCACTAGCATGGGCTACAAAGAGATTATGTCAGTATATGTTGTATCACACTACATGGTTAATTTCATAACCGAATTGCATAATGGCAAGTTCTTTTGGCTGAGTATGACATAGTATATATGACAAGGAAAGCCGTGAAAGGGAGTGTTATCGCTGATCACCTGGCTGACCATGCTATGGAAGATTATGAGCCGTTAAACTTTGACTTTCCCGATGAAGATGTGTTTGCAATTGAGGAAGAGAAATCAGATTGGTGGGTTATGTACTTTGATGGTGCGTACTTTGATGGTGCTGTAAATGTATGTGGTAACGGAGCGGGGGCAGTGATAATCTCTCCTGATAAGAAGCAGTATCCGGTTTCAGTTAAGCTGCAATTCGGGTGCACCAATAACACGGCTGAGTACGAAGCTTGCATTCTTGGTTTAGAGGCTGCATTAGAGATGAACATAAAAAAGATAGATGTGTATGGAGACTCAATGCTGATTATTTGCCAAGTAAAAGGAGAATGGCAAACCAAAGAAGAGAAGTTAAGGCCTTACCAAGAATACCTGTCTAAGCTGGCTAAAGAATTTGAGGAAATAGAGTTCACCCATCTGGGAAGGGAAGGGAACCAGTTTGCAGATGCTTTGGCCACACTAGCCTCTATTGCCAAGATAGACTTTGGGCACAAGGTACAACCAGTACACATCAATATCAGAAATAACCCCGCTCATTGTTGCTCAGTCGAAAGAGAAGTGGATGGAAACCCGTGGTACTATGATATCAAAAATTTCATCCAAAACCAGGCATATCCCATGGGGGCATCCAAAATCGACAAGAAGACCTTGAGAAGGTTGGCAATGGATTTTTATCTTGATGGGGAAATTTTGTATAAGAAATCATTTGACGGGACTTTGTTGAGATGTTTGGATGAATTTGAGGCAAAAAGTACGGTACGGGAAGTCCATGAGGGGAATTGCTCAACTCATGCTAGTGGACATGTGATGGCCAGGAAGATACAAAGAGCCGGGTACTTCTGGATGACATTAGAGAAGGATTGTATCGATTATGTCTGGAAATGTCATAAGTGCCAAGTATACAGTGACAAAATCAATGCTCCTCCGGCTCCTCTGTTTAATTTAACATCTCCATGGCCCTTCGCGATGTGGGGAATTGATGTGATCGGACCGGTAAACCCAAAAGCCAGCAATGGTCATAGGTTTATTCTCGTGGCTATCGACTACTTCACAAAATGGGTAGAAGCTGGGTCATTTGCTCATGTGACGCAAAAAGTGGTGAAGAAATTTATTGAGAGAGATTTGATATGTCGGTATGGTCCACCAGAAAATATTATAACGGATAATGCCCAAAATTTCAACGGCAAGATGATAATAGAGCTCTGCACTAAATGGAAAATCAAGCATTCTAATTATTCGCCATATAGACCAAAGATGAATGGTGCGGTAGAAGCTGCTAATAAAAATGTCAAAAAGATTATTCAGAAGATGGTAGTCACCTATAAGGATTGGCATGAGATGTTGTCATTTGCCCTTCATGCATATCGCACCGCAGTTCGAACTTCAACAGGAGCTACCCCGTACATATTGGTATATGGAATGGAGGCGGTGATGCCTTTAGAAGTGGAAATCCCATCATTGAGAGTGTTGCTAGACTCTGGGCTGGAAGAGTTAGAATGGGCAAAGGTTAGATATGAACAGTTGAATCTGATCAGTGAAAAGAGGATAGCTGCGATCTGTCATCATCAACTCTACCAAAGAAGGATGGCTAAATCATATGACAAGAAGGTTCGACCTCGAGGATTCCACGAAGGAGATCTTGTACTAAAGAAAATATTACCTTTACCTGGAGAAGAACAGAGTAAATGGGCACCTAACTATGAGGGGCCTTACGTGGTGAAGAAAGCATTCTCATGAGGAGCTTTGTTATTGTCTAGAATGGATGGAGAAGATCTAGTTAGGCCTGTGAATTCCGACTCTGTAAAGAAATACTACGCTTGATGTATTTCGTAATTTCCCAGTCAATAAAAATAAATTTCGGCCATGAAATCTATTTGTAAAGAGTCCTTTTATATATATATATATATAACATATGATCTCATAGCATTTGAAATCTTTTGCTTAAAAGAACTTTTTATGGCATGACTAAGAAAATGACTCCATCAATTGGAGAACCAAATCAAATCTACTTGACATATAGTTGCACATCACACTAGGGGGCAAAAGGTGCACGAAGTGCATATAAGGGTCCATAGTAAACCCAAGCCCAAAAGGGGTATCATAATAAAAACTTCTAAAAAAGCATCTTTTATAAGATTTCTTAATTGCATTAAGAGTTTCAGTTTTCATGAACAAAACCAATTTTTTCCTTTGGCACAAAACTCAATGGAGCAAGAAAGGGCCCCATAAGGAACCAAAGATCTCTTCACTAAAAGGATATGAAGGATATTTCGGTTCATGAGAAAAGCTTGAAACAAGAGCGAAGAGGTTTACGACGAAAGGGGGACCTATGTTTCCAAGATAGGTAACAAAAACATACATGCATATTAACCATAATACATTGCTTTCAACATTTGTCAGATCGGGGTTTCATCACCATTTCTCAGGTAGTGCGTTTTCTAACCCTACCTCTTTTCGAGTGCGCTGTTGAGCCCTCACTTCTTGGGTAGTGCGTTTTCTAACCCTACCTCTTTTCGAGTGCGCTGTTTGAGCCCTCACTTCTTGGGTAGTGCGTTTTCTAACCCTACCTCTTTTCGAGTGCGCCGTTTGAGCCCTCACTTCTCGGGTAGTGCGTTTTCTAAACCCTACCTCATTTCGAGTGCGCCTTTGAGCCCTCACCAACATTTTTCTGGGTAGGTCACCCATCACAATGAGACCATATTTTTTCTGGGTAGGTCACCCATAAGAATGAGACCATTCTCCATTTTGTTTACCTGGGTAGGTCACCCATAAGAATGAGGCCATTCCTTCCCCTGGGTAGGTCACCCAAAGAATGAGACCACTCTTCCTTTTCCCTTGGGTAGGTCACCCATCACAATGAGACCATATTTTTTCTGGGTAGGTCACCCATAAGAATGAGACCATTCTCCATCTTTTTTTTTACCTGGGTAGGTCACCCATAAGAATGAGGCCATTCCTTCCCCTGGGTAGGTCACCCAAAGAATGAGACCACTCTTCCTTTTCCCTTGGGTAGGTCACCCATCACAATGAGACCATATTTTTTCTGGGTAGGTCACCCATAAGAATGAGACCATTCTCCATCTTTTTTTTTACCTGGGTAGGTCACCCATAAGAATGAGGTCATTCCTTCCCCTGGGTAGGTCACCCAAAGAATGAGACCACTCTTCCTTTTCCCTTGGGTAGGTCACCCATCACAATGAGACCATATTTTTTCTGGGTAGGTCACCCATAAGAATGAGACCATTCTCCATCTTTTTTACCTGGGTAGGTCACCCATAAGAATGAGGCCATTCCTTCCCCTGGGTAGGTCACCCAAAGAATGAGATCACTCTTCCTTTTTCCTTGGGTAGGTCACCCATCACAATGAGACCATATTTTTTCTGGGTAGGTCACCCATAAGAATGAGACCATTCTCCATCTTTTTTTTTACCTGGGTAGGTCACCCATAAGAATGAGGCCATTCTTCCCCCTGGGTAGGTCACCCAAAGAATGAGACCACTCTTTCCCTTTTCCACTCGGGCAGGTCACCCATCATAATGAGACCCCACACACATTTTTTTGTATTGGTTATGGGTAAAGGAATCGCCAGATGGGATTCCAGGTTAAAGGAGATCACCAGATGGGATCTCAGATGGATTTCGATGTTGATCAAACTAAAGTAAGAATTCAGAGGATCGCTGGATAAGGATCTCGAGATGACTAAGTTTTGATCATAGTTTTTGGGCTAATGAGGATTGTTGTAAAAGACAAAGTTTCAGATCAATTAAGCTTCGACCAGATCAGTTTCGGGAGTTCCGTTTTGGGTTTATCTTTATAACACTTACTGCGCAAAACACATGCTCCGTAAGTATTATAAAGAGGGGGCATCTGTTGTAACCCATTTTTGGGTCCCCATGAAAAATAAAATAAATAGCCAAAAGAAGGTAGAAAAAATAACAGGAGGCAGAAGCACTCAGAAAACAGTCAGAAAATTGGTCAAGGAATTTAAAAATACAAGGATTGAATTTTCGACAGTATATTCTTGAAGGATGAAAGCCCTATTGAGAAGGAAAATTTGAATTTTGAGGAGAAAAGCCCAAATTTGGATGTTTATGGACTTAATTGGATTTTTATTTGAATTTATAGAGGATTTGATTGCAAGAAAAATTAATTTTTAAGTCAATTTGGGCTTTAATTAGAGAAGAAATTTAAGTTCTGGGGCCAAAATATATTTTTTAGGAATTTATTGGGTCAAATCAGGGGCTTAATTGCATAAATATTGAAGTTTAATGGCCAATTAAGGACTTAATTAAGAAAATCCGAAACCAGGGACCAAATTGGAAGAGGCGCGTAAATGGAGAGGGGCTGCAATTATTCGGTTCAGGGGCCTAATTGAAGAAATTGGAAGTTTATTGATCAATTGAGGGCTTAATTGCATAAATCAGAGGCCAAGGACCAAAGTGAAAAACGCGGCCAACCATGGGGGCGGGGACCGAATTTGAAGGGCTGATTTGAAGTTTGGCTCATTTAAATGAAACGGCGCGTTTTATCCAAAACGACACCGTTTCATATATATTAAAAAAAAGGACCAGAACGGTGTCGTTTTGAACGACACTGTTCATCTTCCTCCTTCCCCCCGAATTAGCAGCAACAGGAGACGAAAACATTTTCAAACCTTCCCGCCTCTCTCTCCTCACCCCCACCGAAGCCCCACAAGACCGAACGGGTCACTGGCCGACCAGCCGTTGCGTGATTGAAGGCGCACTAGCGAAAGGCACACCGGTTTCTTTTTTTCCTTATAAATAGAGAGAGACCGAAGGAGAGAGGGAGACCCGAAGATAGAGGGAGAAGAGAAATAATGCACGAAAGAGAGAGGAGAACAGAAACAAACCGAAAAGAAGGAAACCGAAACCAAAAACAGAAAGCAAACCGAGACAGAGAAAGCCACTGAGAACAAAAAAACAGGGGAAAGGGGAGGAGGAAGAAATTTCTTGCCACTGTTAGAAACAGCAGCAACGCTGCCCGGAGCCGCCGTCCACGAGCCACGCCACCGCAGCCCCGCCAGCAAACCACCGTCTCCGCTGCGCCGGGTACGCTCTCTCCCCTGCATTGTTTTTTTACCTGTAGGTTTCGTCTCCTGCATGCAGAATCGTTCTGCATGCAGGGGAGGGGGGGAAAAATAATCCCCCCCCCCCGTTCTGTCTTCTCTTCTGGGCCAGACGGGTTCTGGCCCAGAAACATGTATATGGGCCAGAAGGATTCTGGCCCAACCCGGCGGTCTGGGCCGGGTCCGGCCCAGACCAAGTTTATACCTTTCTTGGGCCAAAATCGGCCCAGTCACTTTTGGGCCGATCCCGGCCCAATAACTTGTGGGGCTGAGCCCGACCCAGTTAGTTGGGCCGACCCAGCCCCTTAATATATTAATATATTATTATAATTATATTATATTATTATATTATATTATGTGTGTATATATATATATATATATTTTTTAAAAAAAATCTAAAAAATCTAAAAAAATGTTGTTGTTTTCTTTTCATATATATATATATATATATATTTTAAGGGGGTTTGTATTTTTTTTATATACTGTAGAGGTATAAATTCAGTATTTAAAATATCCGATTTTCGTCGAGACACCCAAAATTTTCAAAGATAAATTTTTTTTTGCTTTCAAAAAATTTCTAAAATTCCTTAAAAATATTGTTGATTTTTTCCGTAAATACTAAGGGAAAAACGAGCTTTCAAAGCACATGGAATCTCCTTAGATTTCTATCTAAAATCAATTGACGAGCCTAGAAAATACCAACACCATAGCAATTATAGAGCAACCCAAACACCAAGCAGCTTATCTTAGGTAGGGCGTACTAGGGGTGCTAATACCTTCCCTTTACGCAACCAGTCCCTTGCCTTAGAGTCTCTGAAAGACCAGTTAGGGTTCCTAGTGACCAGAATACTAGGTGGCGACTCCAAAGAACCAAATTCAGCAAAACAGAACAAAACAAAAGTCGCTAGTCGAATGTCGCAATAACAAATTTTTTTTTGTTATTTTTTTTGTGGGGTGCAACAAGGAGAGTAGGATATTGTTTTTTTAAAAAAAATTAAAAAATACCAAACATATCCCAACACATCTCAGCCATTGAAATAATCCAAGATTTGATCCCGTTGCGCCACGTCACCCGGTGAACCGAGCTTTCGGTGCACCGCACCACACCATATCAAAACCTGTACTCATCCGGATGGTCCGATCAACCTGCAGATTCAGCCCATCACAACCGTCCGATCGTTTAATTCGAGATCCAACGGCGTACAGTGTTCAGCAGTACCGGTGTACCATGCACGCGTTCACACCGTAGCTAATCTCAGAGCATCTCTCTCCTCTCGCCGGCGACTCTCTCTCTCTCCTCCGATCTCCCATCTCCGGCCGTATCCAGCCTCCGCAACACCACAGAAAGGTCGCCAATCTCCTGAAAACCAAAAACCCGGTGGTTTTCATCGTTTCCTCCACCTCATCTGGCCGGAAAAAGGCCGCGAACGTCGCTGGCCACCGAAGCTTCAAGTCGTCGATTCTCCCTCGTCAGCCATCAATGGCCGTCGAGACCACCACCATCGGAATCCTCGACCTCAGATCTACTAGAATCGACCATCGGTTTGCCAAAAAGCTCGCCGAAAAAGTTCGCCGCCTCCAACAGTAGCCGCGCGTGAGCCACACGCGCCGCCAGTGGCATTTTCGTAAATTTTCGAGAAATCCGAGGATATTTCAGTCTTTTACCTATACAGGGCACTCGGGTAATTTTTTTTTATTTCTAACATTTTTTATTTTGTATATAAATTTTCTTGCAAGTAAAAAAAAAACAAAACAAAAACAAAATAAAAATAAATATAAAAGAAAAACAACGCGGGTCCAACACCCATCCTATCGTGTTATCGTTCGTGGGTCCAAAGCCCCAATTATCAAATACGGTTATACCCATTTCTCAAACGATATAAAAATAATTTTTATTTTATAAACAAATATTGTTCGTCGACACGTCTCTTTTCTAGAAAAGGACCGATGTCAAAAGTTTAAATACCAAATATGGATTATGTCCGTATTTTTTTTGGTAACTCAGACGTAAATCTCTTTTTTAGGGTTAAACGTCAATATTTTAGACAAGTCTCCTATTTTTAGAAACTGATGTCATTTTTAACGTGTCTCCTATTTTTAGGGACCGACGTTAACCATTAAAACAAAAATTGCAAATAAGGTCAAAATATAATATCATTTGAAACAAATAAAAAAACACACAAGTAAGGGTAACCTTTCTTTTGAAAGCATGTTTTAAGGGTGGTGTCTACCTTTCTTTAATCATAACTAACCCAGTACCCGAATCTCTGGGACCAGTGTCTAATTTGGGATTTCTAGTTCCCTCAAATTACTAGATGGCGACTCCAATGAAATCTTTATTTCCCAATAAAAAAAATCTTTTGTTAAATAAACAAAAATGAGTGGAGCCGTCGCCCGACGTCGTGTATCGATGGAATGGCGACTCCACTGGGGACAGGGTTGAACCAACTGCTTGTGTGTGCTTTTCATTTGTTTTTTTATTGCTATTTATTTTTTGAGCATTTATTTTCTTTGCACTATTTATTTTATGCAATATCAATTGTAAATCATTTCAATTTTTTTAGATTTGCACATGCATGCATATTATTTATTTGTGTATTCACACACTCCACGGTGAACCCATAAATGCTCTGGACCTGAGCTCGTCCTTTTTAAGATTAGAAAAGAAAGATTCAGGTGGCAAGTGTGACTTATGTCCACTGATGCTCATCTGGACTTTCGCTTGGATTGTAACTCACCCTATGCAACGGGTATTGTGGAATTTTCTTCCCATACTCATGTTGTATAAGGTTAAGAGGCCGACTACCCCATGGGTAATTCGGGCAATCTAAGAACCAAAAAAATATCTTTAGGGATAGACTAAACTGAGTCAAATCTTATGAGCTAGATCCTATCAATTAAGGATATACCTTTTAGGACACAAACAAATGTCAATGCATTAACATACATGTTCATATACATTTCATATTCTCATTAAATCTTCACCGATCCTCATAGGAAGTGTGAGATTAAAAAAACCATTACTATTGAGGAATTTTTGACCAGATCAGATTTGAACCAACATGATGAAGGGGATTGTTTGCCATCAGAACATGACATCAAATTTCTCCCCTAAATCGGTTCAAGTCCCTGTAGGTTTGGAGTCCTCAGTGAGAACTTTTTTTAAGAGAATCTAATCTGGTCTGTTCCTCGTCATAATTTAAAAAAAAAAAAAACAATTTTGAAACCAATAACAATCATGCATACACCATATGACTTTTTGCATCCATTTATGCATTTCATTTAGTTTACTTGCATTCATTCAGGGGTGAAATATAGGTCCCCCAAAAGGCTGTAAAATTCATTACACTCGACTACGAAGAAAGATAATGGAGAACGAAGAAAGGGCCCACCTAGAGGCTCATTATCAAAGAGAGTTAGAGAGCATGAAAAACGATATAGCACGACTTACAAGTCTACTCGAGCAGGCCCTAGTATCCAAGTCTGGTAAAGATACCTTTACTCAGTCGGCAGTTGCAACTCCATCTGTATCTATGCCAGCAGCTCCTTTTGTATTCACGTCTCAAAATTTAGGAGCTAATCCCTCTTCATTTGAACAACAGTTCACTACCACTGTTCCACAAGCACAAGTGCCAGTTACTGTAAACCTTGCAATTGATGACCCACAAAGGATGAAATTCTCTAAAAAAGTCGATTATGATAAATTGACCGCTCTAGAAGCAAGATTGAAGGTAGTTGAAGGGGCAGACTTATATGATCTTGTTCATGCTGCAGAAATGTGTTTCATTCTCTAAATTGATCTTGTTCATTTCTTTCAAGACAGTCTTTCTGGATCGGCACTAAGCTGGTATACAAGGCTAGACAATACTAAGATCAGAAATACTAAGATCAGAAAGTGGAAAGATTTGGTAAAAGTCTTTGTTGAACAGTATAAATTCAATATGGAGGTAGCCCCGGACAGGTCAAGCTTGTTAGTCATGGAGAAGGGCAACAAAGAGACTGTAAGAGAACATGCTTTGAGATGGCGTGAAAAAGCATCTCACATGCAACCCTCTTTGTTAGAAAAAGAAATGGTCACTCTATTTTCTAACACTTTTAAATCTCCATACTTTGAACACCTGGTGGGTAGTTCAGCTCAGCATTTCTATGATGTTGTAACTATCGCTGAGAGAATAGAACAAGCGATAAGAACAGGGAGAATTTCCCTTGGGGGGCATCTAAAGCAGATATGAAGACCTTGACAAGGCTAGCCATGGAATTTTACCTGGATGGAGAAATTCTATGTAAAAGATCATTCAATGGCACTGTACTAAGATGTCTAGATGAAATCGCAGCTAAGGTAGCATTGCAAGAAATTCATGAAGGAATTTGTGCAACTCATGCAAGGGGGCATATGATGGCTAGACAAATGCAACGATCTAGGTACTTCTGGATGACCATGGAGAAAGATTACATCGATTATGTCAGAAAACGCCATAAATGTCAAGTGTACAGTGATAAGATAAATGCACCTCCATCTCCTCTGTTTAATATGACATCATTGTGGCCATTTGCAATGTGGGAATAGATGTGATTGGGCCAATCAACCCAAAGGCCAGCAATAGGCATCAATTTATTTTAGTATATGATTACTTCACAAGTGGGTGAAAGCCCATATGTAGTGAAGAAAGCATTCTCCGGAGAGGCTCTGTTGTTAACTAGGATGGATGGAGATGATTTACCTAGGCCTGTGAACTCTGATTCTGTGAAAAAGTATTATGTATGATGTGTTTCATCCAATCAAATCAATGAAGTTTTGGCCAGGAAATTCCCTTTGCATATACCTCACTAAAAAGCTCATGCATGATCTCAATTGCTCAACAATTTGATCTTTCAAACTTTTTTTTTACAGGAGAATCCATTCTTCTTAAATGAGGTTTTAAAAGAACTGATTTTGTTTGTGATTTCAATGAAATAAATCAATGATTTGTTTGGAATAATGTTCAGAGCAATTCCCTTGAAAGAGATGACCAAACAAGTCAAAAAAACATGCAATTGGAACATCACCCAAATTATGTCTTGGATCCACATTTTATCAGCATGAATAACGGTTGGTAGTACATTAGTTTGTCATGGACTCGCAAAACATGGTATCTTACAAATCCAAAGCATTACGTTGGATATGGACAAAGTTTATTGGTTTTAACTGATCTTACTTGAAATGAGGAAAGGCTATCTTTGATATTCCTTTCACTTTCTTTAAAATTATCCTTTGCAGTCCCAATTTGAGCTGAGTCTATTTAAAGCCTTTTCTTTCATGACAACGTTAACTAAGATCACACCTACACTAGGGGGCAAAAAGAGAAATATGATTAAGGAAATTGTCTTGAAGGCATGTGAGCTTATAAAGAAAGTCTGACAACAAAGAATTCAATTAAATTCCAAACAATTGAGAGAATTCCTAACAAATATGGGAATAAAAACAAGAAAACAGAAGTTCCTCATTTGGAATATTTAGCATCATTTTTATTGTCAAGGTAGCAAAAGAAAATGCTAAGACAAGATAATAGTGATCTATAGTTTATAAGCCCTTAAACACTTTTTTGAGCTTATGGAATACTCTTTCTTTTATAGCCTTGAGCCATAAAACACATTACGTGCCTTTGAAGTCCTTTCTAATCAAGTAAGCGACCTGGATCAATAAACGGCGTTCTCAAAATATAAGAGACTTTTCATAAAGAGTCATGGCATAGCAAATAATTACTCGTTATTATTCATGCTGTTAAAAAGAGTGTTTCTAAAGATAAAGGCAAATTGTTTCTTTTTCTCAAAATACCTTCAAGAATCGCTTGAACACTTTGAAAACCAAAGCAGAAGGTCATCTCATCACTTACCTTCATCTTAGATTACTTTTACTAAGAGATTTGACATAAAGCCCAGAGTTGCCTGAACATTGTTATAAACAAACATTGAGAGTTTCAGTTTTCGAGAATATAACAGATCTTTTGAAAAATCATTTTTGAAAAAAGGTTTTCTTTGTAAGAAAAATGAATATCTGGCACACTACGAGGCACCATTAGAAAATCAGAGATTCTAATGACAACAAGAGCAAAGGAGGAAATGAATTGAGGCAGTTAATTCTCCCAGGGGGCAGAGAAGCAGTTACTAGATCCTTAATGGCACAAAGAAATTTGCTTCCCTAGTGGAAAATACACATGATAAAACTGTGGACTTCTTCCAGCATGAGGGCTGAAATAGTATGATTTACAGTGTCCATGAAAGGAGATTGTTGACACTCACAATATGATCAGTTAGACAACAAGATAACTGATACATCTTCAGTAAGAGGAATGCAGATGAAATCCTAGGTGAAGCGGGATAATCCTCTTACATTGACCATATGAATTGGTTAAAGAATCTTCAATAATGGGAATGTTGCCTATAGAACAATGTCGAGCCAGGGAGAAGTTAATTTTCTCAGTGAAGGTACGAATAGAGAAAAGTGCAGTGACTGTTGGGAAACTTAAACAAAGCGTATCTTAGAAGAATGAACAACAAGGGTCGGCTTGAGTAGACTTGAAGTACGTGTAAATCAAAAGAGCTCACTCAAAGTCAAGACCCTCAAACACAATGATGGGGATCTATATTTCAAAACAGGTAAGATGCATTGCATATCATCTAACTTCAAGCATTGCATATTTGTTTTGCAGATATCTCACGAAACAAAACTCCTCACGGGATCCAACGAGAAATGAAGTTCTTTTAAATCACATCAAATATGGCAATTCCACAAAGGCAAAATTCATGAATGAAGACGAGAAGATGGATTTTTATTCATAGGCATAATGGTTTACAAGTAAACGTTAAACACTGCGAGGACGATTAGGGATATTTTCATTTCGATGATGCCATCATACTCGAAATTCCTCAAATTGTTATTATGCGCTCCATCTGTTCCTCGAACTCGAGGTGTCGTGTGTTAACATAGTCCCTCCAAAAGTCAACACGTGTTGAGCTCTTGGTTTCTCCTCTCCAAGTCGTTTCTGTGACGTCTCTCATCACGGAGTCTTTTCCTTAAATTCTCAATCTGACGATGGAGCTCAGGAATTTGAGTATTCAACTCAAGTCTTTTAGCATGAAGACGCTCCGCAAGATTCACCAAAGACGAAGTAGCTCTGATACTAAGAGCAAGTGACTGATTCACTGCTTCAATATCAGTCCTGGCTGCCAACATTATTTCATCACGAGGAAGGATCATGTCTCTAGCCACGGCTATAGTAGTATCTTCATTGTCCATTACAGTATCCTCTATTGTAACTGACGACCATTCGCTTCAAAAGTAGTATGCCAAACTACAGGCTCTACCTCAGGAACAAGGTTTGCATTAGCATTGGAAGAAGAGGAAGACATAATTAAAACTTCAAAAGTTGAAAACTTTAAGAGTATTGAAAATGTGAGAAGTTGATGATGCTTTTTGCCCAATGCTGCATGATTTATAGGGAATTTGCTCATGTCATCATTTTGAATAGAAGCTCAGATCTCAACTGTACATATAAGATTTTCTTGAGCGTCGTCTTTGAGATTGATTTGCAAATCAGATCTCAACTGTACATGTAAGACTTTCTTGAGTGTTATCTTTGAGATTGATTTGCAAATCAGATCTCAGTTGTACATATACGACTTTCGTGAGAAGCTTACATCATCTTTGAGATCGATTTACAAATCAAATCTCAACCGTACAGGTATGACTTCCTTTAGAAGTTTTCATCAACCCTGAAGCTCATTCACTTTCAAGCATTTTATCATCGGGTAGGTCAGCTGGAACAAATAGACCACTTGCGAGTTTCGTCGCATTTTATCATCGGGCAGGTCGCCTAGAACAATTAGACCACTTGCGAGTTTCCTCGCATTTTTTTTTCTTTCATCGGGCAGGTCGCCTGGAACAATTAGACCACTTGCGATTTTCATCGCATTTTATCATCAGGCAGGTCGCCTGGAATAATTAGACCACTTGCGAGTTTCCTTGCATTTTATCATCGGGCAGGTCGCCTGGAACAATTAGACCACTTGCGATTTTCCTCGCATTTCATCAATCGGGCAGGTCACCTGGAACAATTAGACCACTTGCGAGTTCCCTCGCATTTTATCATCGGGCAGGTCGCTTGGAACAATTAGACCACTTGCGAGTTTCGTCACATTTAATCATCGGGCAGGTCGCCTGGAACAATTAGACCACTTGCAAGTTTCCTCGTATTTTTTTCTTAATCGGGCAGGTCGCCTGGAACAATTAGACCACTTGCGATTTTCATCGCATTTTATCATCGGGCAGGTCGCCTGGAACAATTAGACCACCTGCGAGTTTCCTCGCTTTATTTTTTTATCGGGCAGGTCGCCTGGAATGATTAGACCACTGCGATTTTCCTCGCATTTCATCAATCGGGCAGGTCGCCTGGAACAATTAGACCACTTGCAAGTTCCCTCGCATTTTATCATCGGGCAGGTCGCCTGGAACAATTAGACCACTTGCGAGTTTCCTCGCATTTTTTTTTCTTTCATCGAGCAGGTCGCCTGGAACAATTAGACCACTTGCGATTTTCATCGCATTTTATCATCGGGCAGGTCGCCTGGAATAATTAGACCACTTGCGAGTTTCCTCGCATTTGTTTTTCATCGGGCAGGTCGCCTGGAACAATTAGACCACTTGCGATTTTCATCGCATTTTATCATCGGGCAGGTCGCCTGGAACAATTAGACCACTTGCGAATTTCCTTGCATTTTATCATCGGGCAGGTCGCCTGGAACAATTAGACCACTCACAAAATTCTTTGCTTCCTTCTTCACTATCGGGCAGGTTGCCTGGAACATGTTGAAATCACTTTCATGTATTTCACAAAATCAATATTGAAAACACTTTCATGTTTTTCACTTGGGCAAGTCGCTCATAAGAATTAGACCAACTGAAAATCTGTATATTTTTCGATACCACCATCGTTTTTTTTCTTTACAAAACTTACTATGCAAAGTCAAAAGAAAATGAATTTTCCATTGTAAAGAGGGGGCAACTGTTGTAACCCAATTTTGGATTCACAAAGATTTTCTTGAATGTTATTTTATTTCTATTATTATTTATGAAAATCCAAAAAAATTAAGAAAAACATTAAAATTCAAAAATATATTTTTCTCGAGTCAACCGCATCTTTCCATCAAAACCAAGTCCATCGGGTCAAACCATGTCGACCAGGGTAAAAAATGAGTTTCGGGCTGTTTCGGGTCAAAACCGTCATTTCCAACCAAAACCGAGTTCACCGGGTCATTACGGGTCAAACCATGTTGACCAGGGCAAAAAATGAGTTTCGGGCTGTTTCGGGTCAAAACCATCATTTCTGACCAAAACCGAGTTCACCGGGTCAATACGGGTCAAACTATGTCGACCAGGGTAAAAAATGAGTTTCGGGTCAAAATCGTCATTTTCGACCAAAACCCGGTTCACCGGGTCGATACCCATCAAATGTTTTTTTGGTATTCCATTTTTTTTTTGCGGTTGAAACGGGCTTTTTCTAATACTGATTTGAATTTTTAATTTTACCTGTATAAATATTTATTATTATATATAATAAAACAAAAAAATCAATAATACAGAAAAAATTTTCAACGGAGCAGAGCGGAGCAGCTGGGAGCAGTTGTGTTAATATGTTTTTATTAATTTAAAGAAGATGTTCGTTGTCCCCTCGTAATTGGCTATAAATAGCCACGAGCAGAGGGAAATGAAAAAAAAAGCAGAAAAGAAGAGAAAGAATTGATGTTACCATTCCTATTTTTTTTAGTTTTTCATCAGGAGAGAAGGATATTGTTTTTTTAAAAAAAAAATTAAAAAATACCAAACATATCCCAACACATCTCAGCCGTTGAAATAATCCAAGATTTGATCCCGTTGCGCCACGTCACCCGGTGAACCGAGCTTTCGGTGCACCGCACCACACCAGATCAAAACCTTTACTCATTCGGACCGTCCGATCAACCTGCAGATCCAGTCAATCACAACCGTCCGATCGTTTAATCCGAGATCCAACGGCGTACAGTGTTCAGCAGTACCGGTGTACCATGCACGTGTTCACACCGTAGCTAATCTCAAAGCATCTCTCTCCTCTCGCCGGCGACTCTCTCTCTCTCCTCCGATCTCCCATCTCCGGCCGTATCCAGCCTCCACAACACCACAGAAAGGTCGCCAATCTCCTGAAAACCAAAAACCCGGTGGTTTTCATCGTTTCCTCCACCTCATCTGGTCGGAAAAAGGCCGCGAACGTCGCTGGCCACCGAAGCTTCAAGTCGTCGAGACCACCACCGGTGGATTCTCCCTCCTCAGCCATCAATGCCCGTCGAGACCACCACCATCGGAATCCTCGACCTCAGATCTACCAGAATCGACCATCGGTTTGCCAGAAAGCTCGCCGAAAAAGTTCGCCGCCTCCAACAGTAGCCGCGCGTGAGCCACACGCGCCGCTAGTGGCATTTTCGTAAATTTTCGAGAAATCCGAGGGTATTTCAGTCTTTTACCTATACAGGGCACTCGGGTAGTTTTTTTTTATTTCTAACATTTTTTATTTTGTATATAAATTTTCTTGCAAGTAAAAAAAAACAAAACAAAATAAAAATAAAAATAAAAATAAATATAAAAGAAAAACAACACGGGTCCAACACCCATCCTATCGTGTTATCGTTCGTGGGTCCAAAGCCCCAATTATCAAATACGGTTATACCCATTTCTCAAACGATATAAAAATAATTTTTATTTTATAAAAAAATATTGTTCGTCGACACGTCTCTTTTTTAGAAAAGGACCGATGTCAAAAGTTAAAATACCAAATATGGATTATGTTCGTATTTTTTTTGGTAACTCAGACGTAAATCTCTTTTTTAGGGTTAAACGTCAATATTTTAGACAAGTCTCCTATTTTTAGAGACTGATGTCATTTTTAACGTGTCTCCTATTTTTAGAGACCGACGTTAACCATTAAAAAAAAATTGCAAATAAGGTCAAAATATAATATCATTTGAAACAAATAAAAAAACACACAAGTAAGGGTAACCTTTCTTTTGAAAGCATGTTTTAAGGGTGGTGTCTACCTTTCTTTAATCATAACTAACCCAGTACCCGAATCTCTGGGACCAGTGTCTAATTTGGGATTTCTAGTTCCCTCAAATTACTAGATGGCGACTTCAATGAAATCTTTATTTCCCAATAAAAAAAAATATTTTGTTAAATAAACAAAAATGAGTGGAGCCGTCGCCCGACGTCGTGTATCGACAAGCAACATCAAGCAAGTATAATTAATATACTCGTTTTCCTATGATTCCTCCAAGTAATGGGATCCAATATATAATATGATGTTTTTGAAAAAAAAATAATTTTTTTATTTTTTAAATTAATATTTTTTGTATATTTTCATATTATTTTGATGCACTGATATCAAAAATAATTTTTTTTTAAAAAAAATAAATTATGATTTTGATACATTTCCGAGTAAAAAATATTTTAAAAGGCAATTATAATCACACTCCCAAACACCCTTTTTATCTTCTAAGAATTGCTAGCAAATAATTAATAATCTCATAAACAATAATAACAACAAATAATTAACAATATTAAGTCCGCCTGCTTTACATAAATAAAACATTACTTCAATTCATTTTTGTCATGGATGGATAAGAGACATGCAATTGTCACTTGGGGTTTGATTTAGAGAGAAAAACAAAAGGCCTCATTGCACATGAATAAACATTATACTTTTGAACTTACTTTTATGTGGGAAATTGTCAGATTGTAGCTTGAAAGAGTGTCACATTGACACAGCATCCAGAAAGGTAAGGTCACCATGGAAAGGGACAAAGCTCCAATTACTTTGCCACCTTCCTCGTTCTCGTGTGCTAAACTTTTCTTCTTCTTTTTCTTTTTTGGCGTTGGATTCATAAAGGAAAGATTCAAACTCAGAAATTATAGCCCAATAATCTTGGTCCAAGATTAGCTTTACGAGCTTGTTTGACAGTGTAATTATAGTTATTTTTTAAATAATTTTTCATATTAAAATACATGTCAATGATGTTTTGTTATTTTTTAAAAAATTATTTTTGATATCATCACATCAAAATGGTTTGAAAACACTAAAAATATATTAATTTAAAATTAATAAAAAATTTAAAATTTTTTCAAAAACACTTTTCAAATATAGAAACAAATATTGCATTTAGCTCATGATGGAAAGACTCATAGGTACTACTCTTACAAGTGCAACACAAAGGGATAGAAACGTATTTGGTTGAAAAAACAGAGATAAAAATATAAAATTTCTTTATATTACATTTAGATTTGATATTTGTTCTCTTTCACTCTAAATCGTGTTTAAAAATATTATAGTTGTTATTTTTTAAAATGATTTTTACTCGGAAATGTATTAAAATAATATTTTTATATTTTTTAAAAATTATTTTTGATATTAATACATTAAAATAATAAAAAAATTATAATTTTTTTTAATTTTACTCAAGCTCTAGCTTTTGTTAATTGATATTAAAAGAATGGGCATCAATGTAATAAATCCCAATGAATAGAATCATGCGCAAATGACACCCTTTTAAGGTGCATCCCCTCACAATTTTGCATGCGCAAAAAGTCTTAGACCAAAAATTCCACATGAAAAGAAGCATTGTATCATTGTCACTCACATAGACAACTTTTCTTTCTTTCTTTTTCGTTGTCCTGATCAAGGTTGTTAAAATCGTGATTTTAACACGAAACGGAAAGCCGTTCACAAACTCGGATCGTAAAAACGGATCGTAAAATCGTAAAAAAATCGTAAGGAATTTTAAAATACATTAAAAAAAATTCATGTTTCAAATAAAAATTCATACATAGTTCAAGCACCTTAAAAAACATGTTTTAAATAAAACTTCATACATATTTCAAGCCTTCAAATAAAAATTCATATATAGTTCAAGCATCTTAAAATACATGATTCAAATAAAAATCATACATAATTTAAAATAACTTTTCATTAACTAAAAATCAACAAACTTAAAACAAACAATCTGCTGATGTGTCATATAAACTAAAACCAGCTTCATTCCATTTATCTTTATCATCATTCCTTTCATCTTCATTACTATTTTTTCTTCGTGTACCAAGAACAATTTGGCACTATTCTTGAATAAATGATGCATGACCAATGGGGCTGTAGTGCACCCAGTTAAAGTTAATTATTCTATTCAAAGAAAGAAGAGGAAGTCACTCTCACGCGTGACTGTGCATTTCCATAGCTAATACTATTATATATGTATAATATAATAGGTGCCTGACAGCTGGACCAGGGAGTGAAAATTTGTTTCAGTGCATCTTATTTTGGCACAATCGTAAAATCGGTCTTGAAATCGTGATTTTGCATGATTTTATCCGATTTTTGCGATTTCACCCCGATTCAACCCGATTTCATCCATTTTTGATTTTTTCAAGCGATTCAACACGTAAAGTATGTTTTGACTCGTAAAATCACATAATTTTACAAGTCAAAACGCGATTTTAACAATCTTGGTCCTGGTCCTATGTTATAGTTTTATAATATGATCAATTGATTTAATATTTTCCCCTCCACCTTGGACCATCTCATTCATAGTTGTACTTTAAATATAAATATATTGTGACACACAAGAAATGGAAATAATGTTACACATGTAGTGGCATAGTGGCAACATGGTCTAATCTATTACGAGTCTTGTTTGTAAAATATTATTAGATTATTTTTTTAAAAAAACATTATTGTGAAATGTAATAAAATAATATTTTTTAAGATTTTTAATATAAGCACATCAAAACAATAAAAAAAATACTAAAAAATATTAATTTAAAACTTAAAAAACTAAAAAACTTTTAAAATCACCATCTAACCGTGTAAACAAACACACTTTGCATGTAGATGTCAAGGAGTTGGTTGTCTTACTCCTAGGTGAGGCTGGAATTAGTAATAGTAGTACTAACTATTTGACCCGCGCTTCACCAATGGTCAATTTTTTTTTATTTTTTTTAAAAATATATATATGCAAACTTTTTACGGCATGTTTTTGTACATAAAGAAATCTCAAGCGAAATTTAAAAAATTCATGCATGCATATAATTAAATAAATTGAGAATTATTTATGCAAAAACAAATAAATTATCAAGTTCAATTCCTATCCAGTCAAGGTAAACCAACCAAACTCATGACCTAGGTCACAAACTTATCAGGGTTCAACAATCTTTTTATAATATTTGATCTAAAATATACACCTATAAAATTAAAAATTTGCAAAATACCAAAGCGATTGAAAAAAAAAATCAAACTTAAATAAATTATATTACCCAATTAATAACCAACCAAATATTAGGTAATGAAATTGAACAAAATATAAGCAACAAAAAAAGACAAAAACACTTAAAAATGTTTGTTTTTTTAGGTAACTTCTTACTTATGGTTTTTATTTTAAAAAATAAGTTTTTGAAAAATATACTTACGTGTGGTTGTTGGATTTAGATATATATTCGATAAAAATTATGATTGAAGTTTATGCGTAATAAAATACATATATATAAAATATTTGATAGAAGTGTGGTAGCGGTTGCTTTTTACTTGGAAATGCATTAAGATAAAATTTTTTTATTTTTTAAAAAATTATTTTTGATATTAATGTATCAAAATTATCTAAAAATATTAAAATATATTAATTTGAATAAAAAAACATTTAATTTTTTTCAAAAACATTTTTGAAACGCAAAAACAAACAGGATTTACGAAATTCCGTTAAGAAAACATGTAAAAACTAAAAACTACTATATAAAAACTGTGTTTTAAATTTATTTTTTTAATAAATTCTATAATATAAAACACAATTTAATTTATTATCAAATACCTTATATTACATTATGTAAGTAAAAACAAATAAAGCCTAAAGCGAAAGGAAAAACATAATTTGCATCGTCTGAGGGCCTCTTTTCCCCTGTCGAGGTTTCAATTTCATGGCCCCTTTACGTTTTCCACTAGAAAGCGATGGGCAAGAAGATTCAACACGTGTACAGAGTTTTATAGGACCAAAATCCCAGGAACAGAGGTTGGCGGCTGGTTTTTTTTCTTCTTTGAAATGTCGGCTGCTTAGCTAGGGTTTGCCTGCTCCAACTATGAAATTATGTGTCGGTGGCTTGATGCTACTTGCTTATCACTTTTTGTTTCCAGTAGGAATGGGGAGATCCTATGAAGGAGGTGTTCTACCACTACATGAAGTCATATTCTCCTGTTGATAATGGAAGTATTCAGCTGAGGGTGTGTTTGTTTATTCTTAGTTTATATGTGTTACGGTGTAAAAAATGAAGTTAGATATTTGATAATATATTAAACTATGTTTTATTATGTAAGATCTATTAAAAAATTGAATTTAAAACGTGGTTTTTATAAAGCAGTTTATACATGTTTTTTAAATTGAGTTTCATAAAATTCTTTTAGTTTTTGCATTTCAAAAGCATTTTTTTTCAAAATTTGAAAAAAAAATTATTTTTTTATATATTTTCAAATCATTTTGATATGATGATATCAAAAATAATTTATAAAAAATAAAAAAATATATATATTTTAATACAGTTCAAAGTAAAAAACACTTTTGAAAAGAAATAACAACCAAACATTTTATACATATTTTTTACTGCATATAAACCTCAACTATAATTTTTACCAAATTCATATCTAAATCCAAATAACCTCATCCAACCATACGTTTCTAAAATTTAATTTTTAGAAATTATAAACACAAAAACTATCTCAAAAATAAATACACCATCAGTTTCTCAGGTTCATGATCAATAGCTTGGAATCGTTTCCTCCTGTCGGCATGGTATTTGGTATAGTTTAAAAGTGATACCAAATAACATGCCGACAAAAGCGTCCGTGGAATTTTCTTAGCAACATGACAGTAGTGGTTCGTGGAAGATGCTGCCAACAGCCATCAATCAATTAGGGAGGAAGGGACCCTCATGCAACTATGCTCCGTTTCATCTTTTATAATATTTCACACCATGCTTCTCTCTCTCTTGTGCTCAAAATTTCTTCTTTGATTACCCCCCCCCAAAAAAAAAAAAAAAACAAACAAACAGAGACGGAGAATATGGCAGCAGAGCTTCTTCTTACGTTTGCCTTGGAGGAGACTTTGAAAAGGGTGAGCTCCATTGCTGCTGAAGGGATCGGACTTGCTTGGGGATTGGAGGGCCAGCTGCGAAAGCTCAACCAGTCCTTGACCATGATCAAAGATGTGCTCCAAGACGCAGCCAGAAGGGCAGTAACAGACGAGTCTGTGAAGCGTTGGCTGCAGAACCTACAGGATGTAGCTTACGATGCTGAAGATGTTCTGGACGAGTTTGCTTATGAGATTCTCCGAAAAGACCAAAAGAAGGGAAAGGTACGTGATTGGTTTTCACTCCACAATCCTGTTGCATTCCGTTTGATTATGGGTCAAAAAGTTGAGAAGATCAATAGAGCCCTGGATGAAATCCGGAAAGATGCAGCCGGATTTGGGCTTGGATTGACATCTCTACCTGTAGATAGAGCTCAAGAAGTTAGCTGGGACCCAGATCGAGAGACACATTCGTTCCTTGACAGCTCAGAAGTTGTAGGAAGGGAGGATGATGTCTCTAAAGTTATGGAATTGCTGACTAGCTTGACCAAACACCAACATGTCCTTCCGGTTGTCCCTATAGTGGGGATGGCTGGCCTTGGAAAGACTACTATAGCAAAAAAAGTTTGTGAAGTACTGCGGGAGAGAAAACACTTTGATTTAACAATCTGGGTCTGTGTTTCTAATGATTTTAGTAAAGGGAGGATTTTAGGAGAGATGTTGCAAAATGTTGATGAAACTACAAGTAGGTTGAGCAACCTAAATGCAATTATGGAAAACCTTAAGAAAAAGCTGGAAAAGAGGACATTTTTTCTTGTTCTTGATGATGTGTGGAATGAAGACCGTGATAAGTGGGATGATTTGAAGGAGCAACTGTTAAAAATTAACAGCATGAATGGGAATGGTGTTGTTGTTACAACCCGCAAAAAGCAAGTCGCAGACATGATGGAGACTTCTCCTGGTATTCAGCACGAGCCAGGAAAACTAACAGATAATGAATGTTGGTCCATTATTAAGCAAAAGGTGAGTGGGGGTGGACGAGAAACAATAGCTTCAGACTTGGAGTCTATTGGAACAGAGATTGCAAAGAAATGTGGAGGGCTTCCGTTGCTTGCTAATGTTTTGGGAGGAACTCTTCACGGAAAGCAGGCAGATGTGTGGCAGTCAATTCTAAAGAGTAGAAATTGGGATTCTCGGGATGTAGATAAAAAAGCTTTGCGCATATTGAGATTAAGTTTTGATTACCTGTCATCGCCTACACTGAAAAAATGTTTTGCATACTGTTCCATTTTCCCTAAAGATTTTGAAATTGAAAGGGAAGAGCTGGTTCAACTTTGGATGGCTGAAGGTTTTCTCAGGCCATCAAATGGGAGGATGGAAGACGAAGGCAACAAGTGTTTCAATGACTTGCTTGCAAATTCCTTTTTCCAAGATGTTAAAAGGAATGAGTGTGAGATCGTAACAAGTTGCAAGATGCATGATCTAGTGCATGATCTTGCATTACAGGTCTCAAAATCAGAAGCGTTAAATCTGGAAGAGGGTTCGGCTGTTGATGGTGCATCTCATATTCGTCATCTAAATCTCGTATCTCGTGGGGATGACGAGGCAGCATTAACAGCGGTTGATGCTAAAAAATTGCGAACTGTTTTCTCAATGGTTGATGTACTCAACGGGCCTTGGAAATTCAAAAGCTTGAGAACTCTCAAATTGCGAGGGTCTGATATCACAGAGTTACCAGATTCAATTTGCAAGCTGAGACATTTGAGATATCTTGATGTCTCACGTACCAGTATCAAAGCATTACCAGAATCCATCACAGAGCTCTACCATTTGGAAACATTAAGATTCACTGATTGTTACTCAATGCAAAAGCTTCCCAAGAAAATGAGGAATTTAGTGAGCTTGATACATCTTCATTTTGATGATCCAAAGCTAGTACCAGATGAGGTGAGACTCTTAACACACCTTCAAACTCTGCCTTTATTTGCTGTGGGTCCAGATCATATGGTTGAAGAGCTGGGATGTTTGAAAGAACTAAGAGGAGCATTGAAGATATGCAAGCTTGAGCAAGTGAGAGACAGAGAAGAAGCTGAGAAGGCAGAACTGAGTGGAAAAAGAATGAACAAATTGGTGTTTCAATGGAGTGATGATGAAGGTAACAGCAGTGTCAATAGCGATGATGTGCTGGAAGGCCTGCAGCCTCACCCAGACATAAGAAGCTTGACAATTGAGGGTTATGGAGGTGAAAATTTCTCATCATGGATATTGCAACTCAATAATCTGACGGTGCTGAGATTGGAAGGCTGCAGCAAGTTGAGGCAACTCCCAACACTTGGATGTCTTCCACGCCTTAAGATTCTAGAGATGAGTGAAATGCGTAATGTGAAATGTATAGGCAATGAGTTCTATAGCAGCAGAGACAACGCAGGTGTACTGTTTCCAGCACTACAAATACTCACTCTATCCTGGATGGATGGTCTTGAAGAATGGATGGCACCAGGTGGAGAAGTTGTTGCAGTATTTCCTTGTCTTGAAGAGTTGACCATTGATAACTGTGGAAAGTTGAGGCAACTCCCAACACTTGGATGTCTTCCACGCCTTAAGATTCTAAAGATGAGTGAAATGCCTAATGTGAAATGTATAGGCAATGAGTTCTATAGCAGCAGAGACAACGCAGGTGTACTGTTTCCAGCACTACAAATACTCACTCTATCCTGGATGGATGGTCTTGAAGAATGGATGGCACCAGGTGGAGAAGTTGTTGCAGTATTTCCTTGTCTTGAAGAGTTGACCATTGATAACTGTGGAAAGTTGAAAAGCATTCCGATATGTCGTCTTTCATCTCTTGTAGAATTTGAAATTGACAGTTGTGATGAGCTGAGATATTTGTCTGGTGAATTTCATGGCTTCACGTCTCTTCGAGTTTTAAGTATAGGGAGCTGTCCAAAGCTGGCATCCATTCCAAGCGTACAACACTGCACAGCTCTGGTGCATTTGGGTATAAATAGGTGCGGTGAGTTGATCTCAATCCCTGGTGATTTCCGAGATTTGAAATGTTCTTTGAAGGAATTGGATATTAGGGGATGTAAATTGAGGGCTCTTCCAAGCGGACTACAATGTTGCGCATCTCTAGAGAAATTATCAATAATTAATTGGAGTGAGCTTATCCATAGCAATGATTTTCAAGAATTGTCTTCGCTTCGAACATTATTGATTAGAGGTTGTGATAAGCTCGTCAGTATTGATTGGCATGGTTTTCGACAATTGCGTTCTCTTGTTCAATTAGAAATCATCATGTGTCCCAGTTTGAGAGATATCCTAGAGAATGATTGGTTGGGCGGCCTCACCCAACTGCAGGAATTGAGAATCGGTGGTTTCTCAGAGGAGATGGAGGCTTTTCCTGTAGGAGTTTTAAACTCAATCCAACACCTCAACTTGAGTGGGTCCCTCAAATACCTAGGGATATGGGGATGGGATAAACTGAAGAGTGTACCACACCAACTTCAACACCTCACTGCCCTCGAGGAATTGGGGATAATGGATTTCAATGGAGAGGAATTAGAGGAAGCATTGCCAGAATGGATGGCCAACCTTTCTTCTCTTCGATTTATTGGGATTGAGAGGTGCAATCTCAAGTATATGCCAAGTTCAACAGCCATTCAACGCCTCTCCAAATTAAAGCAATTAAGTATCTACGAATGTCCACATCTTGAAGAAAATTGTAGAAAGGAGAATGGCTCTGAGTGGCCCAAGATTTCTCATATCTCAAGAATCTATATAGATGATACACGTGTATAGGCACGGAAGTTGGGGTTTTAATTATTCCATTACTTTATAGTAGGCTGAGGAGAGAGAACCAATTAAAGTATTCAAATTAATGAAAGCAATAATATCAATGATAAAATCAATAGCAATCCAGCATTATTCTAATATCCTTCTTACAAAATAATTTAACTTATATTTATTGCATTGTATATATGCAGTATTATTTATTTTAAAATCATCAACTTTATATACAATTATGATTCTTAAAACAAACCATTAAATCTTAAAATTAAATACTTTATATACATATGAATTTAATGATGATTTGTTAAAATTGAAAAATTATAACCATGAAGTCAATAATTTAAAATGTCATTAGACTTTTGCTTTCTAAAAAAATTACCTAATCATTTCTTGCCTAACCAATTTTAACTTAGCTAATTTCATTTAATAACAACCAACAAGATTATTACTGAGATTACTAACCAATCACTTTTTCGCAGCAAATACAATTAAAGCTAAAAACACTCTTTAGTTGACCCCAAGATTAAAAAAAAAAAAAAGCAAACTTGGCTCCCGTTTATATAAAATATAGATTTATAAATTATATATTGATAATATATTATCTAACTCCAACCATTTTGAATTTTAGCGTTGTTTATCTTTCAATGGCTAACACCATGTTAGCTATTTTAACTATTGTAGGAACCTCCAAGACACGACGCCATAGAATGGTTATTTGAAGCTTATGCATACTAGTATTTATCGAGCTAAATGGTGGATAAAATGTGTGACTTGCATAGTTTTTTGTGGTATTTATGAGATAAGTGTGTTTGTCAAAAATTGATACTTAGAGTGTGTTTGGTATTATTGTAGCTGTTGCGATTGTGGTTTGAAAAAAAATATTTTATAAAAAGTACTTTTAATTTAGGTGGTTTGAAAAAATAGATGTTTGGTTAAAACTGTGGTTGAAATTGAGGTTGAAGAAAAAAATAATTTAATGTGTTTGGTTAAGAATGCTTTTAAAATTGAGGTTATAAAATAATTAAAAATATATATATTAATATTGATGATTTTTAATTTAAATATTGTAGATTTAACTATTGCTATTACATCATAAAATAAATCATACTTTATATAAAATATTTTTTTTATTATTCCATTGAACGATGTACAATTCCATCACGTCTGAAATACATCCGACAATTTTCTTGGTTTCTTTAACATGCAACAACATAACTTGTAAAATATAATCAGGAACAAATTAGAATTTTGCAAATACTATGTCATCAAGCAAATAAAACACAATTAAAAAATAAAAAATATATTTTTTTACTGGGTCGGACCCGGTTCAATGCATTTTACTGCTCCACGAAAGGCAACCATGCTACACTGGTCACAGAACAGTGTAGCATGGTTGCCTTTTGTTGCCGTGCAAGAAAGTAGCAGCTTGCTGCTTTCCATCGCCCTACGTTCCGCATGCAATTTATTGCAGGACCGATGCACATTAAGTAAATTTTTTTTCTTAACCAAACGTTTATTCAGTGCGTTTTTGAAGAAACACACTCTAACGCGTAGCCAAACGAGCTCTTAATGGCCATGGAAATGGCCATCCCAAGCCACAGCCGACTTGCTCCTAGTGTTGTTGCTGGTTTTATAACAGTTCGATGGCATTATAGTAAATTATAAAAGAAAATAATTCACGACACAAGAAAAACTTAACCAAGATTAATTTCTTGATGTGTAATTGTATAATAATATTTTTTATATTGTCGGATGGGAAAAAAAAAATCAAAGCTAAAAGTATTTAATTGATTAAAAAAATGTGGTTAAATTTGTGATATCTAATCCTTGATCGGTAGCAACTATATGCTATATTACTCTATTCATGAAAATATCTTCATTTGGACTTTAAAATAAATATAATCTCAGTTCCATCTAATACATATAAATATCACTAACAGGTTATATATATATATATATATATATATAGAGAGAGAGAGAGAGAGAGAGAGAGAGAGAGAGCTTTCAAAATAACTTTTAAAAATCTTTCAAACACTTAGCTTTTAAGGAAAAAAAAAAGGAGACAAAAGCCACTAGTTCTCAAACAGGCACTAATAGGGTGTTCGAGAAGGTGATTGTGGTTATTTTTAAAAGTATTTTTTACTAAAAAATAAAATAAAATAATTTTTCTTATTTTTTAAAAATTATTTTTAATATCAGCACATCAAAATGATATGAAAACACCAAAAAAATATCAATTTGAAGCAAATACAAAAAAATTTAATTTTTTTAAAAACACTTTTGAAATGAAAAAAAAAAAAAAAACAGAGTTTAAATATAATATTTTCCTTACATTTTTTAAAAACAAAATAAATTATCGTCCAAAGAAAAAACAAGAATTGATTTTTTTTAACATTAAAATCATAAAAAAAAATATTAATTTAATATTTTTCAAGTAAAATAAACTCTTTTTTTTTACTCTTCATTGATCATTTTATTCATTTTTATCTCCTTTTCAGAGATAAAAAGAAGCTAGCAAAGAGATGAAGGCATGTGTAGTAGTTTTTTATTTTTATTTTTATTTTTGTTGCTGCAAAATGACACGATGAGAATGGCTAAAAAGTCCTAAAGATTAGTAATAATTTTATATTAGTATAAGATTTAGACAGTCCTCCTAAAGCTTTATTCCCATTGCATACAAAATTTGATTTCTTGTCATTTGATATCACTTCAAGTATAATTAGACCCATCAAACAAATTGCAAGTGGTTCAGAGCATAGTTATCAAACTCGGTCTGAGGGTTGACTTGGCTAAGGAAACGAGTCCCGGATTTTATGGGTCAACCCAGGTTAACCTAGAAAAATTTTAAAAAATTAAAAATTTCATATTTCATATGATTTTTTTTAAAAAAATCAATGTGAATATATGTTATACATGTTGTAAATAATAAAATTTAAAAGAATATTTTAAAAAGTTTTTTATCGCACATTGAAAAGATACTATGTTATGCTTTTAAGTTGAAGTATTTAAACTAAAAAAGTGTTTTATTCCATATTGAAAAAACATAACTTTTTTTCTTGTGAACATAAAGTATATTTATACAAGGACTTCATATAGCATTAAAAAGATACTATGTTATATTTTTAAGTTGAAGTATTTAAACCAAAAAAAATTATTTCTTATTTAAAAAACATAATTGTTTTACATTGAAAGTGTGAAAAAACTCTTCTATTTTAGTTTATTTCTTATTATTATAAACTATAAAATAAACTTTATGCATTTATAATTTTTTTGAATAAAAAAACTAAAATAATTATTGGAATAAAAACCCTCCACGTCACCCCCCAGCTTAGGCAATTACTGCTCTTTAATCTTCACCCCTTCACCGGCTCACTCTCTATCTAAAACGAAAAAAAAAGCGCTCTCTCCATCAAATCCCACCTTCATTGGCGATCGCCATGTCCTCACTCCTCAGCAACCATTGCTCGATCACTTCCTCTTCTTGCCTTCATTTCCCTCCTTCTCCCCTCTCCTGCTCTTCCCCTGAGTTAGTAGTAACTTGCGAGCTCATTATTTAAGTTTTATGTGTTTCATTCTCGAGTTTAACTCAAATTTGATAGTTTTTGCGGGATTTAAATGTTATGTTGATTATGTTCATGGATCGAGTTTTGATTTTGCAAATGAAAGTTTATGCATTACAAACACCGGGTCTCGTCTGGGTTTGCTCGGGTTGCCTGGGTTTCTTGCATTTACCAGTCTTTCTCCTAACCCGAACCGGTCCAACACCGGGTCGATCGGTTCTCGGGTTGACCTGTCGGGTCGCCCGGGTCTTGCCGGTTTCTTGCATTTACCGGTTTTTCTCTTAACCCAAACTGGTCCAGTCACCGGGTCGACCCGCCGGTCTGGTCCGGGTTTAATAACTATGGTTTGGAGAGATCGGATTTTCGCCAAAGGCCAAAGAAGATGGATGCTTGCCATAAGTGTTTCATGTATAAGCCTTCCAAGCCCACTAAGTATTTCAACTGGAGAAGGCTTCCATGCTAAAGAAATGAGATGTTCCTCGTCAGAATGCAACAAGAACTCTTGAATTGAAGATTAGAAACAAAAAGAACACTATTGATGTTGTTTAATCGTTGCCACTACACACATACTACATGTATTTTTGTTTTTATTAATATAGGCATGAGCAATTCTTTAGTATTAAATCTGAAGTCTTGAAAGGATAAAGTGAGAAATTTCAATTTCTCTTGACAGTTTACATCTAAAATTTAAAGAGGATAAGGACAAGAAAGTTAGATTTCCATAACTAAGAATTCTGAGATTTTACACTTCCTAAAATTTTCAGAATTCAAAATTTTCTAACAGATGAATTACCTAGAAGCATTTTACAAAGATTGTGTCCAAAGTGTACTAAAAAGATAAGTTCTTGTCATCGCTCCTAAGGAATTCAACAAGGCATCCATTTTATTCCTACAAGTGCTTTTGACTGTTCTCATATAATAGCACCTTGAATCAGGCTATTCAGTCAGGATGTAGATGCAGTTTGACAGCCTAGTGTTATTTTCATGGAGATGCTATTAACATCCATTTCAATAATATGTTCACGTACAAGTGTAATTTCAAATAATCACAATAGATTTAAGAAGTACCTTTCCAGCTCTAGAAGCATCCAGTACCATTCGAAGATGACGGTTTGCATTGAAGCGGAACCCATGGAGCAACATCTTTTGATAAATGTACTCAAAATCATCCCACTTGTTCTTTGCAATGCTTGCATCAAGCATGGTGTTGAAAGTATGGATATCTGGTATTGTTGGTGGGAGAAACCACTGGTGGTGGCTTTGAAACACTCAGAGGGGATAAAACACAAAGTTTTATTACAAAATCTGAAGCTTACAATTAACAACAAAACTCACAATACACACCCTCTCTTTCTCTCTAATGTTTCTCTCTATTCTCTCCACACACATTAACAGAAGCTGGGCACTCTATTTATACACAAATCAAAATACAAAAATTCAAACTTTCTTCAAATGTGAAGGCGGCTGGCGGCTGTGGCAGCTGGTGGCTGTCGGCTGCGACTGGTGGCTGGTTGCCTTCCTTAACCTTTTGGATGTTGAGTTTAATATTCAACAAATCTCCCCTTTAAACTCAATCGAGAGATATCATGCCAAGCATGAACTTTAATCTGATGAATATTTCCCTCTTCAATGGCTTTGTGAAGATGTCTGCAACTTGATCATTTGTGTTGCAAGATATCAGTTGGACTTCTTCATTCTTGATATGTTCCTGGATAAAGTGATGACGTGTGTATCAATATGTTTGCTCCTTTCATGATACACTGGATTCTTTGCTAATGCGATTGCTGATCGATTGTCAATATAAATCTCCGTAGGATTTCTTGAGGAAATCCCAAAAACTTCAGCATATTCCTTAACCATATTGAATGGCATACGGCTGAGTTGGCAGCAACATACTCAGCTTCACAGCTTGATAAGTGACAATCGATTGCTTCTTGGATGACCATGTGAAAGATGTGTCTCCCATGAAAAAGACAAACCCTGTTGTGCTTTTCCTTTCATCCAATCTCTACCCCAATCACTATCCGAGTAGCCTACAAGATTAAAGTCTTTACTTGAGGTATAAAACATACCTTCATTCATTGTGCCTTTGATGTAGCGAAGAATTCTCTTGGCTGCATTCAAATGAGACTGGTCTGGTGTCTCCATGTATCTGCTGACGAGTCCGACTCCGTAGAGTATATCCGGTCTGGTACATGTCAAGTACCTTAAGCTTCCTACTAAGCTTTTGAAGTAAGTTGGATCAACATTTCCAACCTTACTCTTCCTCAATTCCACTCCATTCTCAACTGGAGTTGATACCGGATTGCAGCTTTCCATCTTGAACCTTTCAAGAATATCTTTGGCGTAACCGCTTTGGGATACAAAAATCCCTTCTTCCTTCTGCGTTACTTCTAAGCCAAGAAAATGTGACATTAGACCAATGTCAGTCATTTCAAACTCCTGTACCATGCTTCGTTTGAAGTCGTCAAACATGGTAGGGTTGTTGCCGGTGAATATCAAATCATCAACATACAGGCACACAAATAAGATGCTGCCATCTGCTCCTTTCTTCACATATATGCGTGTTCATATGGACATTTTTCAAATCCATTATCTTGAAAATACCTGTCAATTCTGGTATTCCAAGCACGCGGAGCTTGCTTCAAACCATAGAGAGCCTTCTTCAACTTGTATACTTTGCCTTCATTTTCAGCATCAATGTATCCAAGTGGTTGTTCAACATAGATTCTTCTTCTAGGAAGCCATTCAGAAATGCTGACTTCACATCGAGTTGATAGATCTTCCATCTATGTTGTGCAGCTAGTGAGATCATCAGTCTGATTGTCTCTAGCCGGGCTACTGGAGCAAATACTTCTCCATAGTCAATGCCTTCTCTCTGTTTGTAGCCTTTAGCCACTAATCTGGCTTTGTATCTTTGCACTTCTCCTTTGGCGTTCTTCTTCGTCTTGTAGACCCATTTGACACCTATTGCTTTCTTGTTTTCTGGTAGATAAGTCAGCTTCCAGGTATCATTCTTCTCAATGGCATGTATTTCTTCATCCATTGCTTCTATCCATTTCTCTTCTGTGACAGCTTCATTGAAGCTTAATGGGTCACTATCTGCAAAGAAACAAAACAGAGTTGTATCTTCCATACCTGAGTGGTATCGTACAACTCTTCAAGATTCCATCCTTCTTGGTCCTTCTGATGAGGATGCTGATGGTGGTGTTGATGATGATGCTCCTGGTGTGTTCCTCCTGTTGAATACAGGGAAACTGTGCCGGACTTTGTGGTTCAGCTGCTGGCACAATCGGTTCTTCGACAAGTACTGTTGGTACTTCTTCACCTTCAAGGATCAAATCAGTGTTGATCCATTTGACTGCTTCTTGATCACATTCCATGCCCAAGATTTATCTTCTTCAAAGATAACATCTCTACTCGTAATCACCTTCTTCGTGATGGGATTATACAGCCTGTATCCCATCCTTCTTTCACCATATCCGACAAAGATGCATTTCTCGCTCTTATCATCGAGCTTTCTCCTTCTTGCATCTGGGATCTTTGCATATGCCACACAACCAAAGACTCGTAGATGAGTAACACTTGGTTTGTGACCACTCCATGCTTCTTCTGGAGTGACTCCTTGCAAACTTCTGGTTGGGCAGCGATTCAGTAGATACACTGCACATGATACAGCTTCAGCCCAGTATTGCTTGGGCAACTTCTTTGCTTTGAGCAGACTTCTGCCATGTCAAGAATCGTGCGATTCTTCCTTTCTGCTACACCGTTCAGCTGTGGTGTATAAGCTGGTGTCGTCTGATGTCTGATGCCTTGTTGTGTACAATAGGCTTCAAAGTCATTTGCTGTATATTCTCCACCTTGATCAGATCTTACGGTTCTGATCGTGTAACCAGTTTGCTTCTCCACAATTGCTTTAAAATCTTTAAAACAATTGAATACTTCTGACTTCCTCTTCAGAAAGTATATCCACGTCTTTCTACTAAAATCATCAGTAAAAGTGAGGAAGTACCTATTTTGTCCAGTCGACATAGGCGTATTGGGCCACACACATCTGTGTGTACTAACTCCAGTGGCCTCTTTGCTCTCCAGTTGACTTCTTTGGCAAAACTGGATCTGTGATGTTTGCTGAGGACACAACTCTCACAGACTTCATCTGGATGATCAATGTGAGGCAAACCTTTGACCATCTTCTTGCTTGCTAGCATCTTCAGACTTGTGAAATTCAGATGTCCAAGCCTCAGGTGCCAAAGCCATTCTTCACTGTTGGTGATGGCACTCAAACACCTTGTTGCATCATACTGGATGTTCAAAGGAAACATCCTATTCTTGGACATTTTCACGTAGGCCATTAATCTCCCATTGTTGTCTCTAATTGTCAGATGACAATTCTTCGAGTAAAAATATACCTCTCTCCAAAAGTTGACCTAAGCTTATCAGGTTCTGCTTTATGGCTGGGACATAATAGACATTGGCGATGTAGCTGGAATCGCCATTCTTCAACTTGACTGGGATGTTGCCTTTACCTTTGAATGGAACCTTTGTGGTATCTCCAAAAGTAACTAGACCTTGCTTGGTCTCATCTAGATCACCAAATAACTCTCGGTAGCCGCACATGTGATTGCTGGCTCCAGTATCTAGATACCATATATTTTCCTGTTTCTCGCCAAGTTCTTGTTGGACAAGAAATGCAGATGCTTCTCTGTCATCCTTCTCTGCATAGTTGGCTTGCTCACGTATCTCCAACGGAGCTTTCCATCGGCATTCAGTGCTATAGTGCCCAAATTGATTGCAGCTATAACATTTGATATTCTCTTGTCACGGTTATTGTAACCGCCTCCTCTTCCTCTAGGAGTGAATGCTTGTTGTCCTCGGCCTCCTCTGGTGGTGTTTCTGCCACCTCTTCCTCTGAAGCTTGTATTCCAAGATCCTCTTCCTTGGAATCTCTGAATCCTCCTCTGGATTGTTGACTTCCTGCTTGAGTGGTGTAGCCACTTGTTGAAGTCTCCCCTTGCTCATATCTGTCTTTGAGAGACAGCTTTGCTTGTAAGGCATGCTCAATGGCCTTATCTTCATTTCGCATTTACAATCTTCTGCTCATGAGCTTGCAAAGAACTCATAAGCTCATCACTGTCAACTTGTCCACTTCCTTGGACTCTTCAATTGCGACAACAACATGATCAAATTTTGGATCTAGGATCTCAAAATTTTCTCAATAATTCGAGATCGATGATGGCTTCTCCATTTCTCCTCATCTGATTGACTATCACCATAATCCTTGTGTGATAATCAGAAATAGATTCTGAGGACTTCATTCGTAATAATTCGAATTCTCCTCTCAAAGATTGAAGACGAATCTTCTTGATTCTGTCAGCACCTTTGTATTTCTGTTGGAGAGCCTCCCATATATCATGTGACGTTTCAGCGGAAGCTATTATCTCGAATGTATCTTCATCAAGACCTTGATAGATGATGGTCTTTGCCTTGTTGTCTTTCTTTCTGTTGACTTTGAGGGCTTGCTTCTGCGCCTCTTGTAAAGCATCTTCTCTTTCTTTGGACTCTGGTTCATCATAACCAGTTTGTACAATATCCAAACACTCTTGTGAAACCAAGGAATGCCTTCAATTTGATGCACCAACTATCATAGTTGTCTTTGGTCAGCTTCGGGATGAGTGTATGTGTACCTTCTGTAGTCATTTTTCTCTTTGAATGACTATATCACCTTTCTGGGAGCCGTATTTGGCCAAACGGATACTGTAGATCGATCCGGAATGGTCCACATAGTAGGGAACCGGTCTGACTTTGTTGCAATTGGGTCAGAAAATGGGTGAACCGGTCAAAAAACCAATTCTGTATGGCGGGCGGTTCGCTGGGATGAACCGGGAATATTCCAGGGAATATTCTTTCGGCTCGGCTGAGGCTGGAACGCGGCTCGGCTTGGCGCGGAGTACGGCGCGGCTTGTAGCTTTGCTAGCAGCTCGGCTAGGACTCGGCGTATACGGCTCGGCGCGGCTCAAATATGGCGCGCGTGTGGCTCAGTCGTCGTCTACCTCTGGGCGCGTGGGCTGCGCGTGGGCGTCTGTGCAGAATCTTCATAAGGCGCGTGTGTCTCACCGCGAACTCCGATCAGGCTGATTCTTGCGGCAGTGGGTTCGTCTGGAGGAGCTCTACACTGTGGAATGATCAAAACTTGTTTTTGGCAACTTTGAAAATTCAGATATACCCCAAAACACTTCTGTTTTCTGACGAACGGGTCTCTGATACCAATTGTTGGTGGGAGAAACCACTGGTGGTGGCTTTGAAACACTCAGAGGGGATAAAACACAAAGTTTTATTACAAAATCCGAAGCTTACAATTAACAACAAAACTCACAATACACACCCTCTCTTTCTCTCTAATGTTTCTCTCTATTCTCTCCACACACATTAACAGAAGCTGGGCACTCTATTTATACACAAATCAAAATACAAAAATTCAAAATTTCTTCAAGTGTGAAGGCGGCTGGTGGCTGGCGGCTGCGACTGGTGGCTGGCCGGCGGCTGGTGGCTGGTTGCCTTCCTTGACCTTCTGGATGTTGAGTTTAATATTCAATAGGTATTACCCGAAACTTGTAATCAGATCTTCTGCTGATATGATTGCCATCGTCTAACATCTTGTTGAAAAGCTTTCAGCATTATGTTGAACAAGATTTGGGGGGCAAAAGTTCCTCATTTGATTGAAGATGTACACAGCGTTTTGAATGTTTCCAGAATCCAGACAAGCTTGGATTAAGCCAGTGTAAGTTACTACAAGTGGCTTATTAGCAACCTTGCATATTTTCTCAATCTGTGAAATGAAAGGAGGTTGTGATGGACTGTTTATTCAAAGAAAAGCTAGTGGTAATAATAAGCACACAAATTGTAGGTAGTTGAAGTGACACCAAACCTGTTGCAATCTACTTGTTTATATCATGGAGTTCTACAAAAGCATCAATGAGTGTACAAAGTATATATATAGCTTTAAAGCTTGCAAACTATTAAATGCCCAAAGAGACATCCCAATTGTGCAGCCCAAGGCTTCTTCAGTCTCTCAATGAACCAAAGACACACTTGCATATTCTTTGTGCATTCAACAGTAGTATAAACTGAAACCTTAACTGGGCAGGCAACAATTATCAATACACAGATTTTTGCTTTTTACAGTGATATAGCTCCCCGTGCTCATAAACTCTAATTAGCAACACACCATTCAATGCATGCGGATCGTTTAGCTACAATACAGTGTTCTTTATATTCAGTTTTAAATATACATGCACAACAGAAACATAGTAGATTAAGCATAAAAAGATTACCAGATCTAGTGCTTCTTGACATCTTCCAGATGTACAGAGACAGCGTGCAAGATCATAATAAAGAGCAGCTGAGCCCAAAATTCCCCGTCTTTCCATGTCTTTAACAGCCAACACAGCCTCTTCTGTCTTACCCTCTCTCCAAAAAGTATTGACGAGAACTGTATGTAACAAGAATTTGATTTCAAAATGAGGTTCTATAAAATCAAATGGAAGAAATGATAGATCAGTCAAGCACCTTTATAAACTAAGGCATTTGGAATGGAAGACTTCTGAACTGTTTTGAAGAACTCATGAACCAAGTTGTACTTGCCACAAGCGCATGACCTGCTCAAGTACGAGGCAGAAAACCATTTTATCATTTCCTGGTTATTACAAAAACTAAGATGTATATTCAAGAAAATGAGAATATCAAGCAAACTGTTACCAGTTCCATAAGTCCACTTTATAATACAACATAAGCTTTTCATAGGAAACATTTTTCTTGATGGTATGCAGGTCAAAACGATAGCTCATGCTCCTATGCTTTGACAATGATATTTCACACCAAAAACCACCCTAAAAGATGCTAGATTGAGCACCTATCTTAAAGAGCAGAAAATGATGGGAAATTATCACTTCATGATGCTATGAAATGATACCCCCTCTTACTACTGAAAACTAACATTGGAATCCAACATTAACAGATAGTAGAAACTACTACATGAACACATGAGAGTGAATCAAGATCAAACAACCCCTAGAATTATCTTCATTGTGAAGTATCAAGGCGCAGTCATTTGAATATGAACCATAAAATTGAATATGAGAAACAGAAAGCCCAACCAGAGAATTGATATTGTACAGCAAGTTCATATGACACCCTATTCAACCAAACTGATGTACCTAGGTTAGGTTCCTAACATCATACTGCACAAATCAAAGTCTTTTTTCTACATTAAACCTTTTATTTAGCACTGGGTAAAACCTGGGGTACGTTCAAACCTCTCAGACATCATGCACCAGGCAACAGGTGAGATGAATCTCTGGACGACACCAAAGAGGTTGGTGGTAGGATTTTGTTAGTTGATTGTTTTAGGACTGCAACGTGTCTAAGTATCAGAAATTATTTTATGCTTTCATTCTGTTTTTAGTTTGTCCTAGTCTTTAGGAAGTGGTTAGTTTGTTGGCACACGTTGCTGTTCATGGCACACGTTGATGTTCATGGCTTAATTCTCGGTTTCAGTTTTTTTCTCTGTTTCTATTTAATGTAAGCTTGCTGCATAATAATATTTGAATTCCCAGTTTGTATTCCCTTATCTACTATTTCTATCTTTCTCCCTTCTCCATATCCATAAACTTCTGCCTCTGTTATACTCCTTTCTTTCTTTAAAAACTAACAAATTGGTATCAGAGCTTTTATTGTTCTTAAGGGATCTGTGTGTGACTTTGACGTATCATGGAAGCTGAAACAAGTTTCTCCTCAATTGCTCCGCCAGTGTTCAATGGTGACAACTACCAAATTTGGGCAGTACGCATGGAGACATATTTGGAAGCTTTGGATCTTTGGGAAGCAGTGGATGAAGACTATGATGTTCCTGTACTTCCAAACAATCCCACCATGACGCAGATCAAAACTCACAAGGAGATGAAGATGAAGAAGTCAAAGGCCAAAGCATGCTTGTTTGCTGCGGTGTCAACAACAATCTTTACAAGAATAATGTCCCGTAAGACAGCCAAGTCTATATGGGATTACCTGAAGGAAGAATATGCAGGAGACGAAAGGATAAGAGGAATGCAGGTTTTAAATTTGATACGGGATTTCGAGTTGCAAAAAATGAAGGAATCTGAAACAATTAAAGAGTATTCAGATAGACTTCTTGGAATTGCAAATAAAATCAGGCTACTCGGGTCTGAATTTAGTGATTCAAGGATTGTGGAAAAAATCCTTGTTACAGTACCTGAAAGGTATGAAGCGACAGTTACCACCTTGGAAAATACCAAGGATCTGTCAAAAATTTCCTTGGCAGAATTACTTAATTCCCTACAGGCGCAAGAGCAGAGACGACATATGAGGCAAGAGGTCAACACTGAAGGAGCCTTATTTGCAAAACATCACGGAGCTTACAGAAACAAGAGGAAAGAGAAGAAAGGCCAAGAGGGAAATTCTTTTGCTTCTGTTTTGAATAACAACAGCAGCAAAAAAGGAAGCTTCAAGGGTAAATATCCTCCTTGCCATCACTGTAAAAAGGAAGGTCACCCTCCATTCAAATGTTGGAGGAGACCTGATGCAAAATGTTCAAAATGCAATCAAATGGGACATGAAGCAGTAATTTGTAAGGGAAGAGCTCAGCAGCATGAAGTTGATGCCCAAGTTGCAGAACAAGAGGATGAAGATCAACTTTTTGTAGCATCCTGCTTTGCAAGTAGTAGTTCGACTGAAAGTTGGTTAATTGACAGTGGTTGTACCAACCACATGACCAATGACAAGAAACTCTTCAGAGATTTGAGGCCAACTGATATTACTAAAGTCAAAATTGGCAATGGTGATCACATCTCTGTCAAAGGAAGAGGGACATTCACCATAACCAGCACTGCAGGCACAAAGACAATTTCTGATGTTCTCTACGTACCAAAAATTAATCAAAATTTGTTGAGCGTAGGCCAATTGATTGAAAAAGGCTTTAAAGTGATCTTTGAAGATGGTTTTTGTCACATACTGGATGCTAACAGTGAGGAAATTCTCAAAGTGAGAATGAAAGGAAAAAGTTTTTCGTTTGATCCTATCAAAGAAGAACTTGCTGCATTCTCCATGAAAGCTTGCAACACAGAGATATGGCACAAGCGACTTGGTCATTGTCACTTACAAAGGATGCAACTTATGCAGGAAAGGGAACTCACAGTTGGCTTACCAACCTTTGGAGATCACTTACCGAATTGTCATGCTTGTCAATACGGTAAACAAAATAGGAGACCATTCCCAAAGTCATCCTGGAGAGCCACTCACAAGTTGCAGCTAATCCACACAGATGTATCAGGTCCTCAAAGAACTGAATCATTAGCAGGTAGTCGATATTACATTGCTTTTATTGATGATTTTTCAAGAATGTGCTGGATTTTTTTCTTGAAATTCAAGTCAGAAGTAGCTAGAGTCTTCTGGAAGTTCAAGAAGATGGTAGAAAATCAAAGTGGCTGCAAAATTCAAGCTGTAAGGTCAGATAATGGAAAGGAGTACACTTCAGCAGAATTTGATATGTTTTGTGAAGAAGCTGGCATTGAACACCAGCTTACTGCTCCTTACACTCCGCAGCAAAACGGAGTAAGTGAAAGGAGAAATAGATACATAATGGAGATGGCCAGATGCATGCTACATGACAAGGAGTTACCCAAATATTTTTGGGCTGAAGCGGCCAGTACTGCTGTTTTCTTACAGAACAGATTATCCACCAAAGCATTGAAGGATAAAACTCCATTTGAGGCATGGTATGACTATAAACCTTCACTCAATTTTCTTAGAGTGTTTGGTTGCTTGTGTTTCTCTCACATTCCACAGGTCAAGCGGGATAAACTTGATAAAAAGTCAAAACCAGGCATCTTTGTTGGGTACAGCTCTTCCTCAAAGGCATATAAGGTTTATCAACCTCAGACAGGGAAGATAATTGTCAGTAGAGATGTGTTCTTCAATGAAGAAGAGAAATGGAATTGGGAACAGAAAAAAGAGACATCCACAAGCAAGCAAAAATCAAGTCTAACCTCCCAAACAAGAGAAGAGTAAGCATCAGAACAGTGGCAAGAAGAATTGGAAGATGATCTTCCAATTCGTGGAACAAGACCGCTCCATGATATCTATCAGCGATGCAATGTGGCCATTTGTGAACCTGCTGGTTATGAAGAGGCTATTAAAGATCCAAAATGGCAGAAGGCGATGGAGGAGGAGCTGTCAATGATAAAAAAGAACAAGACTTGGGAGCTAGTTGACAGGCCAAAGGATAGAAAGATTATTGGAGTAAAATGGGTGTTTAGAACCAAGCTCAATGCTGATGGTTCCATCAACAAACACAAAGCCAGGCTTGTTGTTAAGGGATATGCTCAAGTCTTTGGAGTTGATTACTCGGATACATTTGCCCCTGTTGCTAGATTGGATACTATTCGGCTTGTGCTAGCTATAGCAGCTCAAAATGGGTGGAAGGTGTTTCAACTAGATGTAAAATCTGCTTTTTTAAATGGTATTTTGCAGGAGGAAATCTATGTTGAACAGCCCGAGGGATTCATGGAACAAGGTGAAGAGGAGAAGGTCTACTTGCTTAAGAAGGCTCTATATGGCTTGAAACAAGCACCTAGAGCATGGTATAGCAAGATAGATGAGCATCTGTCAAGCCTAGGATTTCAGAAAAGTTTGTTAGAGGCTACTCTTTATGTGAAATGTAAAGGAGACAATCTGCTTATAGTCTCTCTTTACGTTGATGATCTTTTGATCACAGGTGACAATGCCAAGCTTGTTGAAGAGTTCAAAAGGGAAATGATGAAAATTTTTGAAATGACAGACCTTGGACTCATGGCATACTTTCTGGGAATGGAGATCAAACAGTTAGAAAATAAAGTTTTCATCTGTCAAAAGAAATATGCCAAGGAAATTCTCAAGAAGTTTCATATGGAGGACTGTAAGGCAATGGCTACTCCAATGAATCCAAAAGAGAGCTTAAGTAAAGAGGACGGCACAGACAAAGTTGAAGAAGGCTATTTCAGAAGCATGATTGGTTGCCTAATGTACCTAACAGCAACCAGGCCAGATATTCTTTTTGCTGTAAGCATTCTCTCTTGTTACATGTATTGTGCTAGTGAAGTGCATCTTAAAGCTGCAAAAAGAGTCATTAGATACATCAAAGGAACTATTGATTTTGGTGTAAAATTCAAGTACTGTCAAAACTTCAAGTTGCTGGGATTTTCTGACAGTGATTGGGGTGGATCAGTGGATGACATGAAGAGTACATCTGGGTACTGTTTTAGCCTAGGATCAGGAGTTTTCTCATGGAGTTCCAAGAAGCAAGAGACTGTAGCACAGTCTACTGCCGAGGCTGAATTTATTGCTGCTACAGCAGCAGTGAACCAAGCTTTGTGGCTGAGGAAGTTGTTCTGTGATTTACATTTGAAGCAACAAAATGATACAGAGGTCTCCCACAATCCAGTTTTTCATGGAAAAACCAAGCATTTCAAGATCAAATTTTTCTTTTTAAGGGAAGTGCAGAAGGAAGGAGAAGTGAGCCTCATTTATTGCAAATCTGAAGATCAGCTCGCAGACATTTTTACAAAACCTTTGCCAGCAAACAAGTTTGAACCTCTTAGGCAAAGACTTGGAGTTTGCAGCTCCTAAATCATGGAGGAGTGTTAGTTGATTGTTTTAGGACTGCAACGTGTCTAAGTATCAGAAATTATTTTATGCTTTCATTCTGTTTTTAGTTTGTCCTAGTCTTTAGGAAGTGGTTAGTTTGTTGGCACACGTTGCTGTTCATGGCACACGTTGATGTTCATGGCTTAATTCTCGGTTTCAGTTTTTTTCTCTGTTTCTATTTAATGTAAGCTTGCTGCATAATAATATTTGAATTCCCAGTTTGTATTCCCTTATCTACTATTTCTATCTTTCTCCCTTCTCCATATCCATAAACTTCTGCCTCTGTTATACTCCTTTCTTTCTTTAAAAACTAACAGATTTGAACCAACAGTCCATGATGTACTTGTACTCAGAAAAAATAAGTCCATATGCTTAGATTAGAAGTCTAGTTCTATGAACAGCTCTATAAAAGTTGAAATATGGAGTGATAATCATAGTAGCAAGTCAGCAAACATGACTAGCTGTTTATCAGAATAATGATAAACTCATACAACAAGGTATTGCTAAGAATCTAAGATACAGGTTCTGCTGATGTGAAATATTGATAAGAACCATGGATAGTAAAAACAGATATTACCTCCATAACAAGTCCATACGTTGCAGTAGAAGGTTGCACACCCTTTTCCTTCATCTGCTGTAAGACCCAAAATGCACCTTCCCATTGTTTTCGCCGAACACAAGCATTTAGGACCTACATACAGAAGGAATGTCAAAATGCCGTGGATGATCATAGCTGCATTTATGCATTATATACATTGAAATGATTCACAGGTAATTGATTGAATATGCCAAGGGAAATAGATAATGCATGATCAGCATGTCATGGCACAAGTCCATCTTTGGTGTTAATCCCAATTAGTGGGAAGAGATGCAATGGATGAGATAGTCGAAATTCTTAGAATGATCTTAAGACTACGGAAAATATGCCCTCTCAAAACAATATACAGTAATCATTTTACTTTGCTGTTACAGGGACCACAAAGCAACCTTTCAGGTCATCTCAAATTTAACAAAGTATGCTTATTGTTTAATCTGTTGATAACAAGATCAGTTCATACCTAGAGAACATGCAAAAAAACTATAGATTTTTAGATAACAGAGATAAGTCAAAACTTAGCTTAATGGGTATCATTTGGAAAGGTGTACATTCAATGAAAAGAACTTGTCATCCAAAAATTTCAGAGGGCTATTATGTCATCCAGCATAAGCATAAGGTTTAGCAATTTCTTAAATATCCATAACATTAGCTTCTACCTTGATAACAGTTTTGAACTATCATGTATTTCAGGCTGACTTTGAGCACATGCCCACAAACACGTGCATGCAGAGTTAATTACATGTGACATGCTTGGGACAACTAACAGTCATCAATATGGGTTTTGAAGTAAAAATTATAGTGCAGAGGTTACAGACAAATGTTTTCCAGCATTTTAAGCACATGGATTTAGTTAGGAATTCCACTGGAATGCAGGCTCTCGAGAATTACTTTCTAAAACAAAACATCATCCACACAAAAAGACATTCCCTTCATTGATGTCTTAACAACCCATGACCAATTATGAAACATGTTAATAGAAAAGGTTGAAATAAAAAAAATAAGGTGGATTTTGTTTTTTGTTTTTTTTTAAATTGCACTATGTGAATTTATAGTGTAATTGTCAAAAAACTATCTCAACCCAAAAACTTAAGCTGTTAGGTGAGGTTCTAAGATATGATTTATATTATTATTTAACACACCTCCTCAAGTGAAAGCCCTTTAAACTTGAAATTTGCATAAGTTCATATTACCTTGTGCTTAATTTTTATCAAATAAATAAAAATGATGAGATTTGACTCGTGACTAAGCTTAAGTTGTTAAGTGAAACCGCAAGATATGATTAATATTATTTTCTAATAGTAATTAAATATGAACCACCAGTAACAACAATAATAGTGGATTACAGACAACTAGATTTTGTTAATGCTTAAAATATTTTTTTAGAACATTTTCTTTGACATAATAAATTCAAGTTTCACTAAAATTAAGTTTTTTATGCAAGATTGTCCATTCCATTTTGTTCCGCTTAAAATAAACAATATATCTCTTTGTTTTTTTAAAAACAAATTAGAATAAATTTCATCTCATTTAGAATCCAAGCTCATTTTGAATTTCTTTCTCATATTCTAGCCAAGTTGTTTTGAGTTTTCTCCATCGATCCGTTCTGTTCCAGATTAACTTATAATTGGTGTTGTTTTGAGTTAGGGATAAAAATCCATAACTCTCAAAACAGGTATCCATGGGCAGATCTTCATCTCTCTTTACCGTTACCCATTTCCCCTCTTCCCCTCTTTCCTTTATCGAATCAATTTCATAACTAATTTGGGTTGCTTTTGTGGCAGTTTCAATGATTTAAACAACTATTGATAACTTTTACTTAACTGGTAATAGCTATGGTTAAACTATCAAGTAAAAGATTTAAAATATATAATTTATATTATTTTTTAATAAGTTTGATGTTCTGCTTCTATTGCATATTCTTTTTTAATAATTTATATTATGTTAAATAACATGGAATTTTTTCTTAAAAAAAAATAATAATAAATTGCACTATGTGAATCCATGGTGTAATTGAGTATACACCAACAATAACAGCAACACTGATAGCCTAAATTTTGTCAATGCTCAAAACATTTTTTTAGAACATTTTCTTTGACACGATGGAGTTTCACTAAAATTAGGTCTTCTAAGCAAGGTTCCATCCTATTTCGTCTGAAATAGACATTATATCTAGTATTATTAAAAAAAAAACAAATAAATATCAATTTCACTTAAAATCTCAGCTCATTATGAATTTCTTGCTCAAATTTGAGCCAAGTTGTTTCGATTTTTTTCCATCTGTTCTGTTCCAGATTTTTATTTTATATGAACTTATAATTGGTGCCGTTTTGAGTTGGCGATAAAAATCCATTATTCTCAAAACAGGTAGCCGTTGGGCAGATCTTCACCTCTCTTTAATTTCCCGTTACCCATTTCCCCTCTTCCCATCTTTCCTTTATCGAATCCAATTCATAACTGGTAATGAGTACCAAGTTGGATCTGCTTTAGGGTTCCATGACTATGATGCTAATTTCAAGTTTGAAGACCTTTCTTTCATCCAGATTAGCTGGCTCAATGCAATTAGGGAATGGCAAGAGGAGTTTGTTGGCAATAGGAACTGTAGGGAATTTGTAGAGACCATTACCAGAGATCTGCTCGGTGGTTGTGTCTTTGTGTCTTCACCAAGAGGAGAGGTAAAATTATGTATTAATTTGCACTGATAAAATGTTTTCGGTAAGAAATTGTGAATCCACATATTAGTTGTGTGATTGACTATGCTTATATGAAACTCAATGAGGTTGTTAATAAGAGAGAAAGTATCAAATGAGGAGCATCGATTTGTTAGGAAAATGTTGAGGAATTGACAATGGAATCTACTTTTATTCAGTTTCTCATAATGTTGCTTTGAAATAGAATTTTATCTGTTATATATCAGAGGTTACCACTTTCCTTCTACTTTGAGTTGCCCCATCCACATGTCTGAGAGTTCGTATTAAGCTACAAGTTTTGCATAAATATTATCAGTGATTAGTTGTTATTGTTAGATAGCTAGTCAATAATGTTTTATAAATTGATTTAATGGTTAAATAACAACTCCGTCGAGACTAGAACTAGTTGCAATAGATCACTAACATGTTATGACCATTGGCAATGACTCTTGCCAATGAGAAACAATAGCTAGTCAAGAACAGTCAATTAATGGTCTTATTACAAGTATAATATGGTCGTAGTAATTTGATCAAAAAGTAAGATTATGTTAATGAAATTCTGAGGAGTGTAGCTCAAATAGTCAGACCCTAAATTTAAAATCACTAGATATTTATATAATCATTAATTTAAGAATTCATGAGATTAATCGAGGTACACAAACTGACCAGAATATCATATTAATTTAAAAAGATCATGTTCATGGAATTAAATGCCAAATGAAAACATGCACTATGACTTATTTTATCGCATGTTTTATAAATTATGAATTATAAAAAATTTTGTTTTCAGAGTTGTTTTAAACGGTTGTTTTATTATTGTCATATATATGGTGTATCTTAGAACACCTACTTTTGTCTTTTTCTTCGTCTCCCACTTGTCCCTGTTTTGTCTTTTAAAAATTCTAATGCTCCACTACTTTTGGTGGAGTTTAGAGATTTGTTTTTACGCAACCGTTGACTCAGCCACAGTTGCTGTTGGGAACCAAGGATTCCTTACCATGGACATAACATTTTTAAAAGAAAAAGGCAAAAAAAAAAACTACAACCATATCATGGTGCATCTTGGACTACCGTATCAAAAGATGAGATTACTTTGTTTTTTTTTATATATGATAAAAAAATATAAAATTAATTTATAATTAATTCAATATTAACAAATAAAATTCAATAAAAAAGCTCAACATTAAAAAATAAAATTAATACATGCCCTTCTGCTTGTCTTCATCCTGAATACTGTCACTTTGATTATAAGAACTTGCATCAAGTAAATTGGTTAAGAAAAACTTGTTGCATTGAATTAAAATGGGTGTTGATGTTATTGATTGGTTGAAACTTGGGTTTTTGGTAATAGATTTGTCAGGAATGGAGCCAATTCTCTCGGGAGCAAGAACCACAGGAGCTCTAGAGAAGGGGTATCCTTTCCTTTGAATTTCTTCTTAAATGCAAGATGATTAAGTGATGTTAAATTATATATAAATAACTAGTATCAAAGAATACTGCGTCCAAGAAATAAATTGATTTTGGAATTCCCTTAGATAAAATGACTTAATTAGGGCGGGTTAAAGGAATTTCCAAGAAATAAATTGCCTGGGTCGCTGGAATTCCCCAAGATAAATTGTCTTTGAGGTGGATTAAAGGAATTTTCATCAAATAAATTGCCTTAAAGGAGGTTAAAGGAAGTCCTTGTAATAAATTGCCTTTTGGGGCAGGATAATGAAATTTCTTGTATAATTGCTTTCTGGTAAGATAATGGAATAATATTGGAAATAATGAGTAGTAGCAGAGAAATCAACAAGGCATTTCTGTTTGTTCAAGCTTCTGGGTTTCCTTTGCATAAACAATTCATAATTAAAAGAAGCTTAGCTTTCGGGCTAGCTTCCAACCTGAGCTAGAACGGAGACTCGAATCTTTCGATATCTTCATCAACAAACTGATCATGGAAGACCACCATATCAAAAGATGAGACATTACTTCTTTTTGTTGTCTTTTAAAAAGTCTAATGCTCCACTAATTTCCTCACCCAATTAGGCATAAGATTTTAAAAAGAAAGGAAAAGAAAAACTGGCCCCACTAAGCACCATCCCGTTTGCAATCCATTAATTACAAAGAAGTGGAAAGTAAAAGGAAGGAAATGATTATGTTTATGTCTCTTGTACTTTCGAAACAATGAAAGCAAAAGCATTAGTAGGACAAGGTAAGTTTGTCATCTAAGGATAAAACTCAAGCAATTAAAAGTAATTTTCTATGATGATCATCTCTGTCACACACTCGGGTAATATGATTGACCTATTACAATATTTTAAAAAAAAAAATACTAAAAGAAATATGTTTTTGATGGCAACCAGAGTGCGGTTACTTTTTTCATCCCTCTTTTTTGGTTTTATTTTATTTCAGTCCTTCAATTCCTTTTCGTTTCCTATTTCATCGAGTTTCTTTGCTCTTGAGTTGTTGTGCTTGCCCTCGAATATGCATTATGCTAGGAATTACAATTACATTACAGAAAGTCGATTGTTACGGGTAATGAGTTATTTAGTTGATTTTAAAAGATTTTAGGTAAAAATGATGATTTTGAGTTATGATTTATTCAAATGGTGAATTTAAGTTAGAAATCTTGATATATCAGTAGGTTATCTGTGTAAATTCTGGGTTGGAGGTTAAAGATTATGAAATTTCAGCTTGGTCCCTCAATTTGTGAAAACTACAGTTTAGTCCATGAACTTTAGAAAAATTAGAGATTGGTCCCTGGAGCATAATCCGAGATTCTGGCCAAAAATAAAGTTAAATTATGGGCAGAATTCCAGTATAGTTATGAATTTATGATATTTTTACTTTGGTCCTCCAATTTGATGAAATTACAATTTGACTTTAGAATTTTGATAAAATTCTATAGTGGTCCTTGGAGCATAATTTGAGATTCTGGGCAGAATTTAGGATGAATTATGGGCAGAATTCCAGTATAGTCATGAATTTATGATATTTTTAGTTTGGTCCGCCAATTTGATAAAATTATAATTTGACCCCTAAAAATATAATAAAATTCCATATTGATCCCTAACTTTAATATTAGATTTTTCAGATTGTTTTGATGAATAATTGATGTTTATTTAGTGAATTATTATCAATTCTCATTATTTGTTTTATTATGAATTAGATTTCTGAAAAAACCATTTACTTGGTGAGTTTTTGAGAAAAATAACTAGTTCAGCTAAAAAATATATAGGGTTATGAAGTAGACTCTTAGTTAAGTGTATTAAATAGGTTGTATATTCTTTTTAGATTGGTGGAAGTAATTCCAAGCAGATACCTTCATGAAATAGACTCTGATAAGTCTTCATGTTGATCTAGCTTTTCGTGATTTGTAGGACAATTGCAGGTTTATGGTTTTATAAAGGAAAAATCAAAGTCAATGTTTATAAAGGAATGAACGTTCTTACTTTTTCTTTCCTCGAACTTCTTTGTTTCCTTCCTTTCTTTTTCTTTTTCTTTTTCTTCTTCTTCTTCTTTCTTTTCTTAGAGGGGAAAGAGGGTTGTGCTGCTCGTTTCGTTTCATTTTCTTGGAAACCATACAGAAAATTCTTGGATCTGTTGATTGTTTTCTAGCTAATAGTCTTTTTCTCTCATTCACTCAGTTTTTTTGGGTGCGGACTAATTGTCTATGGTCAAGTAACAATCTCTTATTTTGTTCTACTGAAATTCTTGGCGTTTTGGTCGGGAATAAATTTAGCTCCTTTTGCTTGTCTAGAAAATTGAGGGAAAGTAACAGAGATAATTTAGACCCTTTTAGATTGAGAGATGGGATCTTGAAAAGTGGCATGGCTGGTGGTTGTTTAGGCTATCATTGTGTGGGTGGTCGCCAAAATTCACCAGGGAGAGGAAATGGGAAGACAGAGTATATCTTTTTATTATTATTATTTAGTCTTGACCGATTAAATAAGCTGGTTTTATATGAATTATATAAGGAAAACAAGCAATAATAACAAACAAGAATATATATAATGAAAAAAATACATCATTATGTTGAAATGAAGGATGAAATTATAAACAATTTTTTGTTTTATAAAAGGGTTAGAAAGAAAATAAAAAATCATAAGAATAAGGATTAAACTAAAATCATAAGAATAAGTATTTCTCAATGTGTTTTTTTACATTAAAAAAATTCTAAATATAAATCGAAAAACTTATACATGCATTAAATTAAATAAATCACAAACAATTGTGTAAATAAATGAAAAAAATAAAGTCATTACCAATAATTAAAAATGCAAGTGGAAAAATTAAGAAACAAATATAAATAAAGTATTTAATATTGCAACATGGATCTGGTTATATTTAATGAATTTGTTTACTAAAATCAATCTATAATAGAAATCAACACACACATAATTTTTTTTTTAATATCATAAAAGGAAAAAAAAACTATGCAAGGCTACACATATTCAAATTATTATAAAAATTAAATACTTAATCTATTGAAATATATAAAAAATATTTATAAATAAATTTTACTAACCTCTTAAAAAATTAAACAAAAGCAATAAAATTAAAAATAATTGAAGAAAGACTACATAAGACCAAAAAACAAATCATAGAAAAGGGGTATTAATGATAACATTATTTTTAAAATTATTTTCAAAAACAATATATAAAAATTATTAGGACTTATTATTTAATAACTTAAAAAGGATGATAAACTAAAATAAATTTTGTAAATAAATGGTATAGCTACCATCTATTTTAGCTGAGTTTTTTATTTCAGTTCTTTGTCTTTTAATTCAACTCTCCTCCTTAAAAACAATATGCTATTGGACTCTAATTTTAATTAAAAATGATTAATTATGAAAAAAATTTCAAGTATAAAATTAAAAGTTTTCAAATTAGACACTATTATTGTCCACAATTAAATGAGTCTAAGTGAGTGGTAATGAACATAAAACCCCATTTTCTTTTAATTTATACTATAATTTGGTATTGTTATATATACTTTTAAAAATATATTAAAATAATTTTTTATACGCATATATTTTTTAAATCAACAAAAAAACATTTTTAAATCATATAAAATACTAAAAATATATTAATTTAATATTTGTATAAATTAAATATAATTATAAAAACCATTATGACTTGTACAACCACTCTATCATCCTCTTTTTCATACTAATTTTCATCTCCTATTTTCTACAGTACGTGACCTTACTTTCTTCCTTTGTCCAATTCACTTTCTTCCGTTGTCCTATTCCTTTCTTTCTCCTTTTATCATGCCGTGGTTTTAAGGTTTTTAAAGTAGCGGCAAAGAGAGAGGAATTGGCTCCAAATCAGGCTTTTATGGCCTGATGGCCATTGCTATTCTATGGAAGGTTGTAAATTCTGTATTAGAAGGTGTTTTGTTTTTTTAATTAGAATTGAATATTTTAATTTTGAAGTATTTTGGTGTGTCGTTTCGGGATTGTACTGTTCATATATATATATATATATATATATATATATATATATATAACATAATTCAAATTCAAGATAAATTAATTATAAATTATGCAATACAAAAACAATATCAAACAAATATAATTTCAAAATTTAAAATATTTCTAAATACTTAAGATTAAATGGATTTTTAACTTAAAATAATTCAACTTAAACAAAATATTAAAATATTATGAAATTAAAATGTTTTAACACAAACATTTTAAATATAAAGTCAGGTTAATATTATTAAGGCTAATGATATCTAAAGCATTTATTATTTTACTCAAATTCTCAAAGTATAATCTTGAAAAAAACAACATGAATATAAACAATATATATTAGTGATAAATCTAATTTAAAAAATTAATATCATTGTTAATTAAAATAGTAATAATAATTTTTAATATCATTATTATTGAAAATAGTTTTTTAAGTCAAAATACATGTCATTGATTTTTTTTATTTTTTCAAAATTATTTTTGATATCAGCACATCAAAATGGTTTGAAAATACTAAAAATATATTAATTTAAAATTAATAAAAAAATTAAAATTTTTTCAAAAACACTTTTAAAATGTAAAAACAAATATTGCATTTAGCTCGTGATAGAAAGACTCATAGGTACTACTCTTACAAGTGCAACACAAAGGGATAGAAACGTATTTGGTTGAAAAAACAGAGATAAAAATATAAAATTTCTTTGTATTACATTTAAATTTGATATTTGTTCTCTTTTACTCTAAATCGTGTTTAAAAATATTATAGTGGTTATTTTTTAAAATGATTTTTATTCGGAAATGTATTAAAATAATATTTTTTTATTTTTTAAAAATTATTTTTGATATTAATACATTAAAACAATCAAAAAATTATAAATTTTTTTTTATATAATTTTACTCAAGCTCTAGCTTTTGTTAATTGATATTAAAAGAATGGGCATCAATGTAATAAATCCCAATGAATAGAATCATGCGCAAATGACACCCTTTTTAAGGTGCCTCCCCTCACAATTTTGCATGCGCAAAAAGTCTTGGACCAAAAATTCCACATGAAAAGAAGCATCGTATCATTGTCACTCACAGAGACAACTTTTCTTCCTTTCTTCTTCGTTGTCCCGATCCTATGTTATAGTTTTATAATATGACCAATTGATTTAATATTTTCCCTTCCACCTTGAACCATCTCATTCATAGTTGTACTGTAAATATAAATATATTGTGACACACAAGAAATGGAAATAATGTTGCACGTGTAGTGGCATAGTTGCAACATGGTATAACCTATTACGAGTCCTGTTTGTAAAATATTATTAGATTTTTTTTAAAAAACAAAAATTGTTTTGAAATGTATTAAAATAATATATTTTTTAAGATTTTTAATATGAGCACATCAAAACAATAAAAAAAAATACTAAAAAATATTAATTTAAAACTTAAAAAAAAACTTTCAAAACCACGATCTAACCGTATAAACAAACACACTCAGCATGTAGATGTCAAAGAGTTGGTTGTCTCACTCCTAGGTGAGGCTGGAATTAGTAGTAGTAGTACTAGTTATTTGACCCGCGTTTTATCACTGGTCAAATTTTTTTTATTATTTTTTTAAATATATATGCAAACTTTTTACGACATGTTTTTGTACATAAAGAAATCTCAAGCAAAATTTAAAAAATTCATGCATGCATATAATTAAAAAAATTGAGAACTATTTATGCAAAAAAATTAAATTATCAAGTTCAATTCCTATCCAGTCAAAGTAAACCAACCAAACTCATGACCTAGGTCACAAACTTATCAGGGTTCAACAATCTTTTTATAATATTTGATCTAAAATATACACCTATAAAATTAAAAACTTGAAAAATACCAAAGCGATTGGAAAAAAAATCAAACTGAAATAAATTATATTACCCAATTAATAACCAACCAAATATTAAATGATGAAATTGAACAAAATATAAGCAAGAAAAAAAAAAGACAAATCCAGTTGTAATGGATTAAAAAAAAAAGGTTCAATCTCTCATGCTAAGAAAGCCTAGAGCTCCTAAACCTCTGTAAAAAGGCATAGGCGCGTGAGCCTGGAGCAGCCCCGCACCTAAACCTTTTTTTTTTTTTCAAGTTTTCTTAAAAGGATGATGACTAGCCGTATGTCTCTTAATGATTTGAAAAAAAATATAAAGGCAACACATCACCTATCTCACTCAAGCAAAAAATACTTTAAAAAACAATTAGAATCACACTTTCAAACACCCCTTTTATCTCATATACAATAAGAACAACAAATAATTAACAATAGTAAGTCCGCCTGCTCTACATAAATAAAACATTACTTCAATTCATTTTTGTCATGGATGGATAAGAGATATGCAATTGTCACCTGGGGCTTGATTTATAGAGGAAAACAAAAGGCCTAATTGCCCATGAACGAACATTATTTGGCATTACACTTTTGAACTTATTTTTATGTGGGAAATTGTCAACTTGGAGCTTGAAAGAGTGTCACATTGACACATAGCATCCAGAAAGGTAAAGCCTCGATGAATGTTTTAGTATTTGTTTTTACATTTTAAAAATGTTTTAGAAAAAAAATAATTTTTTTACTTACTTTAAATTAATATTTTTTTAGTGTTTTCAAATCATTTTGATGAGCTGATATCAAAAATAATTTTTAAAAATAAAAAAATATCATTAACATATATTTTAATACAAAAAAATTATTTAAAAAACAATCACATTCACACTATTAAACTCCAATTACTTTGCCAACTTCCTCATTCTCGTGTGCTTTACTTTTCTTCTTCTTTTTCTTTTTTGGCATTGGATTCATAAAGGAAAGATTCAAACTCAAAATTATAACACAATAATCTTGGTCCAAGATTAGCTTTAAGCAATATAGGAATATTGCATTTAGCTCATGATAGGAAGACTCATAGATATATACTAATCTTAAAAATACAATAAAAAGGGATAGAAACGTATTTGGTTGAAAAAATAGAGATATAAATATAAAATTTATTTTATTACATTTAAATTCAGCATCCATTCTCTTTTCTTTTAAGGGGTGTTTAAGAATATTATAGCGGTTGCTTTTTTAAAATGATTTTTACTCGGAAATGCATTAAAATAATATTTTTTTATTTTTTAAAAATTATTTTTGATATTAATATATTAAAACAATCAATATATATATATATATATATATATATATATAAAATAAAAACTTAATTTTTTTTAATTTTACTCAAGCTCGAGCTTTTGTTAATTGATATTAAAAGAATTGGCATCAATGTAATAAATCCCAATGAATAGAATCATGGGCTAATGACACCCTACCTTTTTAAGGTGCATCCCCTCATAATTTTACATGCGCAAAAAGTCTTGGACCAAAAATTCCACAAGAAAAGAAGCATCGTATCATTGTCACTCACAGAGACAACTTTTCTTCCTTTCTTCTTCGTTGTCCTAATCCTATGTTATAGTTTTATAATAAGATCAATTGATTTAATATTTTCCCTTCCTCCTTGGACCATCTCATTCATAGTTGTACTGTAAATATAAATATATTGTGACACACAAGAAATGAAAATGATGGTGCACATGTAGTGGCATAGTTGCAACATGGTATAACCTATTACGAGTCTTGTTTGTAAAATATGACTAGATTATTTTAAAAAAATTATTTTGAAATGTATTAAAATAATATTTTTAAAATTTTTTTATATAAACACATCAAAACAATAAATAAACACACTCTGCATGTAGATGTTGGGGGGCTAGTTGTCTCACTCCTAGGTGAGGCTAGAATTAGTAATAGTAGTATTAGCTATTTGACCCGCGTTTCACCAATGATCAAATATATATATATATATATATATATATATATATGCAAACTTTTTACAACATGTTTTTGTACATAAAGAAATCTCAAGCAAAATTTAAAAAGTTCATGCATGTATATAATTAAAAAAAATTGAGAACTATTTATGCGAAAAAAAAAAAAGGTTTTATCTAGTTCAATTCCTACCCAGTCAAAGTAAATCAACCAAACTCATGACCTAGATCACAAACTTAACAGTGTTCAACAATCTTTTTATAATATTTGATCTAAAATATACATTTATAAAATTAAGAACCTGCAAAATACCAAAGCGATTGGAAAAAAAATCAAACTGAAATAAATTATGTTACCCAATTAATAATCAACCAAATATTAGGTGATGAAATTGAAAAAAAAACAAGGAAAAAAAACAAATCCAGTTGTAATGGATAAAAAAAAAAAAAAAGCTCAATCTCTCATGCTAAGAAAGCCTAGAGCTTCTAAACCTCTACAAAAAGGCATAGGTGCGCGAGCCTGGAGCAGCCCATGCACCTAAGCCTTATATATATATAGTTTTCTTAATAGAAGAATGACTAGTCGTCTGCCTCTTAATGATTTGAAAAAAAATAGAGGTGACACATCACCTGCCTTACTCAAGCAAACGACACGCCGCCTTAACTGCCCAGATTTTGGTGACCTCTAGTCGCTGAAAAATTAGGTTAGTTTGTTTTAGACTAAGTAAAACCAATTTTTAACCATATTTTGACATGAAAAAACCATGAAAACACCTGGCAAACACATATCCATAGCCTCTAACAATCAAAAAATTATTTTTGAAACCCATAATTAACCTGAAATCAAAATTCTGTTCAGATTCAAATCCATAATTTTAGTCAAATTTAAAGAAAAACAATACCTTGTCTAAACTTTACTCATAAAAAGAAACCTGTTGAAACCAAAATCATCTGTTTTGTGCCTGGAATCGGTTTCAATTGAGACTTTCTCTCTCTACTACTAGAATTTAGCCACACTCTCTCTCTCCTTCCTCAAACCAAAGGACTAAAAAATAAGGAAAATGAATTTCGGGATCAAAATTGAATTTTATAAATTGTTAGGGATTGAAAGCTTATAATATGAAAAGTTGAAGAATTAAAATATACGTTTAGCCCTAATTTTAGCAAAACCATCTTTTATCTGTGTTTTTCATTTTAGTCATCTACTTTTTAATCTTGTAATTTATTAATAAATGTGTTTTAATTGACCATCAATTTGGGCTTATAAGGGTGAAAAAAAAAACTAAAAAAAAATCATTATTACAATTCACAATGATTAATTTCTTGGTAAGTAGTGGCGTGATAACAATATTTTTGGGTTAACCTAGAACTAGGTTAAAATTTGGTTTAATTTTAAAGAAAAATTCTTTAAAACTACGTTGTATTAACCTTTTTTCTTAAAAGAAAAACTATATCTTTTTTATTGATATAAATAACTTGATTTAAATATTAACTCTTTTTTAAAAGAAAAACTATATCTTTTTTATAGATATAAATCAACTCAATTTAAATGTAACATTTAATGTTAATATCTACAATAAGAATGTGCCAATTGCTTCACAAACATGCATGCCACGATTTTTATGTGTTGTGTCCTTTCATTTTGGTTTCTCAGACAGGCAGACCATAAGGTCTTGTTTGGGGCAAATATAGTAATGGAGGCTTTCCACATCCTTTCGGTTAAGTAGAGTTTTTATTTGAGAGCTCATGTGAATCCCACGCTAAAAAAGCTGAAAGCTGATAGATCTTTTTGAAGCTTCTTAGCTATAATGGTAGCTTTTTATAGAATATTAATCTCATCATATTATACTATATTTTAAAATATGTATATAAAATATTTAAATTATGAACCGCATTATAGATATAAAGTGTTTGCATTGTAGACCATACTATAAATGTTCAGAAGATCATGACAGGCGTTGTCTTTTCTATTTTTTATTTCAAAAGCTACTAGTGCATGTTGGGTCAAAGCATCCACCTGATTCAAGGCTTTTAGGTCTAGCTTGCCACCAGACTCAAATCTCTGGGTTCTAACTTGGTTATCAAATTCAATACATTTAAAATATTCTTTATATTTTTAATATTTTTCTACACTTGAAAAAAAAATGTTATTGAGTTCCTACATAACACATACCAATATGCTAGTTTTCAATAACAATATGAGACTTGACATATTCAAAACCTAAATCGGTATAGTTTTAAAAAAAAAAATAGAAAAATTAACTAAATATGACCTGATTAAAAATATAAGTAGACTCATAATCTAGTTGATTTGGATAAAAACAATGAACTCTTAATTACACATTCCACATTGATTTGGTTAAAAAGAAATGGTGGGTTCTAAAACAGCTAGCTAGGCAACTTATTGCATATAGTAGTTGAGTAGTTGTATCATGTTGTCTAGAACATAAAAATATCTTCATAAAAAAAAAGGGCTCGGATGCAATATGAGGTTTGTAGCCATAAATGAATTCTTTAAAATAAGTGGTAGTTTAATGACACTACAAATATTATAATTAGTAGATATTACTGGAAGGTGTTTTTAAAATATAGTCTTTTATTAAAACTAAAACCATACTAATTATATTAATCAGCATGGTTTATAATTTGATTCGAGATTTGGGTAATGGGTTAAATATATAATAAAAAGTTTATCGAGTTTTTTTAATGAAATAATATTATTTTATATAAAAATTATTGATTAGATAATCTTACATGAATTTTTATAGGATTAATCTAGTCATCAAGTTTATCAAATCGAATTAAATAAAGTAAACGGTTCAAATAATTCAAAAACCATCATGATCCAAGAGTTATCAGGCTATTGAATCAACCAATCAGAGCAGGCGGGTGAAGTAATGCGTTGAACTTCCGCCATAGCCTACACAGTTGACGAAGAAGGTAATTGGGTAATTTGTCACCTCTTTGCCTGTGTCTGGTCTACATGGATACATCTCTTTCCAGGTGTCTGTCATGAACACTCCCAAAAACACTTAAAAAAGGTTTGTTTTTTTAGGTAACTTGTTACTTATGGTTTTTATTTTAAAAAATAAGTTTTTGAAAAATATAGTTACATATGGTTGTTGGATTTAGATATATATTCAATAAAAATTATGATTGAAGTTTATGTATAACAAAAAAATATATATAAAATATTTAGTAGAAGTGTGGTTGCGGTTGCGGTTGCGGTTGCTTTTTACTTGGAAATGTATTAGAATAAAAAACAAATTTAATTTTTTTTATATTAGTGTATCAAAATGATCTAAAAACATTACAAATATATTAATTTGAATAAAAAAACATTCAATTTTTTTCAAAAACATTTTTGAAATGCAAAAACAAACAGAATTTTACGAAATTTCGTTAAAAAAACATGTAAAAACTAAAAATTACTATATAAAAACTGCGTTTTAAATTTATTTTTGTTAATAAACTCTATAATATAAAACACAATTTAATTTATTATCAAACATCTTACCTTATGTAAGTAAGAACAAATAAAGCCTAAAGCGAAAGGAAAAACATAATTTGCATCGTCTGAGGGCCTCTTTTCCCCTGTCGAGGTTTCAATTTCATGGCCCCCTTACGTTTTCCACTAGAAAGTGATGGGCAAGAAGATTCAACACGTGTACAGAGTTTTATAGGACCAAAATCACAGGCACAGAGGTTGTCGGCTGGTTTTTTTTCTTCTCTGAAATGTCGACTGGTTTTTTTGTTTGCCTGCTCCAACTATGAAATTATGTGTCGGTGGCTTGATGCTACTTGCTTATCACTTTTTGTATACTGTAGGAATGGGGAGATCCTATGCAGGAGGTGTTCTACCACTACATCGTTTTCATGGATACAATGAGTTGCTATCATGTTAAATATGTATATATAAAAAAAGAATTGGCAGAAGACTGTAAGATTAGGAAATGCAACTAAATATGTTTGTTTTTGTATATCATGTTTTTTAAATATGTTTATTTTTCTAGATTTCTTGTTTTATTTTGGTATTTTAATGTGAGTTAATTACTTACTTAGTTTATTTTCTTTTTAAGATTTTCTAGTTTTAATATGGATAATATATCTTCTAGATTTGAAAGGCAAGGTAATCTTAGTATAAAAGCCAACTGTAGAGATATTCCTCTAGGTGGCTGGCTACATATGCAGACGACGAAAGGTTTAGCAATGTCTCTGCTGGTGTTTCTTTTGTTAGCCATGGCATGACAAATTGACAGTGGTGGTTCGTGGAAGAATCTGCCAACAGCAAGAGACTTCCATTTCCGCACCCTTCAAGAACATCTACCCTTTCTTTATATCTGCGGCTAAAAATCTAGTGATAAATTAACGAAAAATGTGCAAGAAGTTATTCTAAATACTTACAATGCTGACAGAGCCGAATGTGGAATTTTCTCAGCCGTGGCATGACAAATTGACAATGTTGGTTCGTGGTAGATGCTGCCAACATCCATCAATCAATTAGTACAGGAGGAGGATGTGATTTATTTTATTTTTTAATAATAAATAATTATATTATTTTTAATGAATTGTTTTGTTTTTATTTGATTTTTATTAGTAGTACCAAATATCTTTTATAATATTTATAACTAGATTTTATTTATATTATATTCCTCATATAATTTCAACTCAATCTGATTGTCGAATTAAAAATTACGTCCAATAACGTAAAACTGATTAAATTATAATTTTTTATCAAATTTATTAATTTCTTTAAAAATTTAAAATTTAATCCAAGCTAAACCATCATATTAGAAGGTTCCACGTAAATTTTCAGAATTTTTTCATAATTCAATCGAGAATTATAAATTTATTTTTATATAAAACTAGTATAAAAATATTGATAAAATCTTAACCTGAGCTATAATAAAAAAATAAAAAATAAAAAAAATAAAAATAAAAAGGTTAAAGGAGGTTTTGATAGTGGGAAGCTTAGAGGGAGTTTCTTTCTTTCCGAAGAAGCAAATGCGGTTGCTTTGCTTTATGGAAAGAAGAGAAGGGAACAGAAGAAAAGAGAAAAGATGTGTTCACCAAGGGAAGCAATCAAGAATCTTTGCTTTTCCACACAAGAGTGTAGTGCAGGGCAAGGCAATATTACTTTCCTTTGTTACTGCGTCACGATGTCTTTTTGGAAATTTATTGGTATTTAATTTTAAGATAATTAAAATAAGTATTTGTCAAAAAATTGATAAATTAATTTTACATAAAAAAAGTCAAAATTCTCTTTTATTATTTATTTTTTATCTTGACAAAAACATATATATTTTTAATTAGCAACATAGTTGTTTTAATAAATAAAAAACTTGGTAATTTAAATAAGTATTCAAGAATTTTTAATTATTTAAATTAAAAGGGAAATCCTGAATGGTTGTTAATAAATTTGTTTTGCTCTCTGTTTTTTAGTCACTTTTTTTTTTATATTTTGTTATATGCTTTGTGTTGGATTCCACTTGTCCAGGCTTTCTTAACATTTGTAGATGGAGCGCATGCGCAGTCCTTCTGCCTGAAGAGTATACCAGTGAGGGTTGAATCAGTCATTTACTATTATCTCACAAATTAATAAAGATGAAAGCATAGTTATTAAGATTTTACTTTTACAATCTTTTTGATTTATGAATATGCTTTCTTTTTTATTGATTTTTAAGTTTAAATCCTGAAATAAACATTTAGAAATACTTAATAAATTAATTTAAATATAGAAAATCAATATAGAAGCATTACATTTTTATAAAAAAATAATTTAGCCTGGTCACAAAGAGTTTTTGATCTATTAATTATGGATTTTCTTAAAACCTCACCCCCAGTTTTTATGGGAACACAGAAATAAAAGACTCCCAAAATCTCTTTTTAAATCTGGTTGCAAGTGAAGAATTAGAAGAGCTGCCCAATCTATTATGGATTGGGTGCTTGAAATTCTTCATACTTTATTCATCTTTAATTGTGAAAATCTAGAAAATTTGACCTTAGAAGTCTTTGGATGTGAAAATCTTAGCAGCTTGATTTCTTTGCCAGGAAGCATAACATACCTCACCACTCTAGAAGAATTTTGTATTATTGAAGGTAAAAAGCTGATTTGATAACAATAAAAGAAGAAAAAAAGAGATAAAAGCTTAGTTATTGGTAAGTCCAAATATTAGAAGGGAAAGTGGTGAAGAAACATCTCATTAGGTACGGGTTATGAAGATTTAAATATATCATATTTAGTTTTATATTTTTATCCATCCTTCAATTCTTTTATTTCACTTAAATTATTTTTTCTAAAAAGAAAATGCAATGTTTATTTGACAAAACCTCATGTTTTGGAGGGCCAGGTTCAAGTGGAACTCCATCAGATTTAACCAGAGCAAAAAAACAAGACTTGGCATGTCATGATAAAATGCAAAGTTAACTAATTTCATTCAGCAATTTAAATTTCTTTGAACTTAATACTTCATTACTAAATTCTATGTTTGTCTAATTTCTTCGGGTTTACTACTGTGAGGGTCCTGTCGACTAATTTCCTTAATTATCTTGGCTAGCTGTGTGTGACGATTTGTCATCAATAAATTGATAAACTTTTGGTTGTTCTGAATTATTGGCTTGCCTCTTTATTTTATTCAACTTATCTTATTTAAAATAATTATGTTTAACATATAAACTCGTCTTTTTAAACAAACTGAAGTTGGGAGGAGATCGAAGTAGCAATTATGCTACTTGTTTCAAATAATACAACAGTCATCAAGAATTTCAAACTTACCGCAATGTCTCATTCATGAGTTTCAAAGATCTTAAAGAAGAGACATCCATTTCCGCACCCTTCAAGAACACCTAGAAAAATGTGGAAGAAGTTATTCTAAATACATACAATGCTGACAGAGAATGTGGAATTTTCTCAGCCGTGGCATGACAGATTGACACCAGCCATCAATCAATTAGTATAGGGAGGAAGGGACCCTAACGCAACTTTCTCTGCTTTAATGTTCAATGCATTCCAATGCTCACTTCATTTCATCTTTAAAATACTTCACAATTAATTTTGTAAAAAAATTAATTTGAACAAAAAAAATTAATTAATTTAAAAAAAAACATTTTTGAACATAAAAATAATTATTTTATAAAGTATTTTTTATTTAAAAAATATATAATAATAATAATAATAATTTTTTAAAGCTACCTTCAAATCTGGCTTTCAGTGGGGCAAATCTATATGAAACGTGACTTTCACTTCTATGTTTACTATTATGTGTCGGAGGCTTGATGCTACTTGCTTTATCACTTTTTGTTTACTATAGGAATGGGGAGATCCTAGGAAGGAGGTGTTCTACCACTGCATGAAGTCATATTCTCCTGTTGATAATGGAAATATTCAGCTAAGCTAAGGGTGTGTTTGTTTATTCTTAGTTTATGTGTTTACAATGTAAATAATAAAGTTACATATTTGATAATACACTAAATTGTGTTTTATTATATAAGACATAATAAAAAATTAAATTTAAAATGTTGTTTTTGTAAAACAATTTATACATGTTTTTTAAACTGAGTTTCATAAAATTATTTTTTTCTTTACTTCAAATTTTTTTATATATATTTTCAGATCATTTTAATATGTTGATATCGAAAATAATTTTTAAAAAATAAAAAAATGTATTTTAATGCATTTCAAAGTAAAAAACACTTTTGAAAAGTAATAACAACCAAATATTTTATACATATTTTATAAATCTTAACTATATTTTTTACCAAATAAATATCTAAATCCAAATAACGTCATCCAACCATACCTTTTTAAAACTTAATTTTTAAAAATTAGAAAACACATAAACTATCTCAAAAATAAATACATCATCAGTTTCTCAGGTTCATGATCAATAGCTTGGAATCGTTTCCTCCTGTCGGCATGGTATGGTTGGTGGAAGATGACAACATGACAGTAGTGGTTCGTGGAAGATGCTGCCGACAGCCATGCAACTATGCTCTGTATCTCATCATTCCAAACACACCTCGTTTCATCTTTTAATATTTCACACCACGCTTCTCTCTCTCTTGTGCTCAAAATTTCTTCTTTGATCCCCCCCCCCAAAAAAAAAAAAAAAAACAAACAAACAGAGACGGAGAATATGGCAGCAGAGCTACTTCTTACGTTTGCCTTGGAGGAGACTTTGAAAAGGGCGAGTTCCATTGCTGCTGAAGGGATCGGACTTGCTTGGGGATTGGAGGGCCAGCTGCGAAAGCTCAACCAGTCCTTGACCATGATCAAAGATGTGCTCCAAGACGCAGCCAGAAGGGCAGTAACAGACGAGTCTGTGAAGCGTTGGCTGCAGAACCTACAGGATGTAGCTTACGATGCTGAAGATGTTCTGGACGAGTTTGCTTATGAGATTCTCCGAAAAGACCAAAAGAAGGGAAAGGTACGTGATTGGTTTTCACTCCACAATCCTGTTGCATTCCGTTTGATTATGGGTCAAAAAGTTAAGAAGATCAATGAAGCCCTGGATGAAATCCGGAAAGATGCAGCCGGATTTGGGCTTGGATTGACATCTCTACCTGTACATAGAGCTCAAGAAGTTAGCTGGGACCCAGATCGAGAGACACATTCGTTCCTTGACAGCTCAGAAGTTGTAGGAAGGGAGGATGATGTCTCTAAAGTTATGGAATTGCTGACTAGCTTGACCAAACACCAACATGTCCTTCCGGTTGTCCCTATAGTGGGGATGGCTGGCCTTGGAAAGACTACTGTAGCAAAAAAAGTTTGTGAAGTAGTGCGGGAGAGAAAACACTTTGATTTAACAATCTGGGTTTGTGTTTCTAATGATTTTAGTAAAGTGAGGATTTTAGGAGAGATGTTGCAAAAGTTGATGAAACTAGGTGGTTGACAACCTAAATGCAATTATGGAAAACCTTAAGAAAAGCTGGAAAGTAAGACATTTTTTCTTGTTCTTGATGATGTGTGGAATGAAGACCGTGATAAGTGGGATGATTTGAAGGAGCAACTGTTAAAAATTACCAGCATGAATGGGAATGGTGTTGTTGTTACAACCCGCAAAAAGCAAGTCGCAGACATGATGGAGACTTCTCCTGGTATTCAGCACGAGCCAGGAAAACTAACAGATGATGAATGTTGGTCCATTATTAAGCAAAAGGTGAGTGGGGGTGGACGAGAAACAATAGCTTCAGACTTGGAGTCTATTGGAACAGAGATTGCAAAGAAATGTGGAGGGCTTCCGTTGCTTGCTAATGTTTTGGGAGGAACTCTTCACGGAAAGCAGGCAGATGTGTGGCAGTCAATTCTAAAGAGTAGAAATTGGGATTCTCGGGATGTACATGAAAAAGCTTTGCGCATATTGAGATTAAGTTTTGATTACCTGTCATCGCCAACACTGAAAAAATGTTTTGCATACTGTTCCATTTTCCCTAAAGATTTTGAAATTGAAAGGGAAGAGCTGGTTCAACTTTGGATGGCTGAAGGTTTTCTCAGGCCATCAAATGGGAGGATGGAAGACGAAGGCAACAAGTATTTCAATGACTTGCTTGGGAGGATGGAAGACGAAGGCAACAAGTATTTCAATGACTTGCTTGCAAATTCCTATTTCCAAGATGTTAAAAGGAATGAGTGTGAGATCGTAACAAGTTGCAAGATGCATGATCTAGTGCATGATCTTGCATTACAGGTCTCAAAATCAGAAGTGTTAAATCTGGAGGCGGATTCGGCCGTTGATGTTGAGGCAGCATCTCATATTCGTCATCTGAATCTCATATCTCGTGGGGATGTTGAGGCAGCATTTCCAGCGGTTGATGCTAGAAAATTGCGAACTGTTTTCTCAATGGTTGATGTACTCAACGGACCTTGGAAATTCAAAAGCTTGAGAATTCTCAAATTGCGACGGTCTGATATCACAGAGTTACCAGATTCAATTTGCAAGCTGAGACATTTGAGATATCTTGATGTCTCGGATACTGTTATCAAAGCATTGCCGGAATCCATCACCAAGCTCTACCATTTGGAAACATTAAGATTCACTGATTGTTACTCAATGCAAAAGCTTCCCAAGAAAATGAGGAATTTAGTGAGCTTGAGACATCTTCATTTTGATGATCCAAAGCTAGTGCCAGCTGAGGTGAGACTCTTAACACACCTTCAAACTCTGCCGATATTTGCTGTGGGTCCAGATCATATGGTTGAAGAGCTGGGATGTTTGAAAGAACTAAGAGGAGCATTGAAGATATGCAAGCTTGAGAAAGTGAGAGACAGAGAAGAAGCTGAGAAGGCAGAACTGAGTGGAAAAAGAATGAACAAATTGGTGTTTGAATGGAGTGATGATGAAGGTAACAGCAGTGTCGATAGCGAGGATGTGCTGGAAGGCCTGCAGCCACACCCAGACATAAAAAGCTTGACAATTAAGGGTTATGGAGGTGAAAATTTCTCATCATGGATATTGCAACTCAATAATCTGACGGTGCTGAGATTGAAAGGCTGCAGCAAGTTGAGGCAACTCCCAACACTTGGATGTATGAG
>CAXHTJ010001221.1:0-30853 GCA_964019445.1 Populus tremula
GTGAGATCGGAAGAGCGGTTCAGCAGGAATGCGAGACCGATCTCGTATGCCGTCTTCTGCTTGCTGAGTCGGAGACACGCAGGGATGAGATGGCGGCCGACTGACCTATAGTGAGTCGTATTAATTTCAAATCATACCAACATGGTCAAATAAAACGAAAGGCTCAGTCGAAAGACTGGGCCTTTCGTTTTAATCTGATCGGCACGTAAGAGGTTCCAACTTTCACCATAATGAAATAAGATCACTACCGGGCGTATTTTTTGAGTTATCGAGATTTTCAGGAGCTAAGGAAGCTAAAATGGAGAAAAAAATCACTGGATATACCACCGTTGATATATCCCAATGGCATCGTAAAGAACATTTTGAGGCATTTCAGTCAGTTGCTCAATGCACCTATAACCAGACCGTTCAGCTGGATATTACGGCCTTTTTAAAGACCGTAAAGAAAAATAAGCACAAGTTTTATCCGGCCTTTATTCACATTCTTGCCCGCCTGATGAATGCTCATCCGGAATTTCGTATGGCAATGAAAGACGGTGAGCTGGTGATATGGGATAGTGTTCACCCTTGTTACACCGTTTTCCATGAGCAAACTGAAACGTTTTCATCGCTCTGGAGTGAATACCACGACGATTTCCGGCAGTTTCTACACATATATTCGCAAGATGTGGCGTGTTACGGTGAAAACCTGGCCTATTTCCCTAAAGGTTTATTGAGAATATGTTTTTCGTCTCAGCCAATCCCTGGGTGAGTTTCACCAGTTTTGATTTAAACGTGGCCAATATGGACAACTTCTTCGCCCCCGTTTTCACCATGGGCAAATATTATACGCAAGGCGACAAGGTGCTGATGCCGCTGGCGATTCAGGTTCATCATGCCGTTTGTGATGGCTTCCATGTCGGCAGAATGCTTAATGAATTACAACAATACTGCGATGAGTGGCAGGGCGGGGCGTAACCTACGTGACAGAAGTCAAAAGCCTCCGGTCGGAGGCTTTTGACTTTCTGCTTGATCGGCCGCATCGAATATAACTTCGTATAATGTATGCTATACGAAGTTATTAGCGATGAGCTCGGACTTCCATTGTTCATTCCACGGACAAAAACAGAGAAAGGAAACGACAGAGGCCAAAAAGCTCGCTTTTAGCACCTGTCGTTTCCTTTCTTTTCAGAGGGTATTTTAAATAAAAACATTAAGTTATGACGAAGAAGAACGGAAACGCCTTAAACCGGAAAATTTTCATAAATAGCGAAAACCCGCGAGGTCGCCGCCCCGTAACCTGTCGGATCACCGGAAAGGACCCGTAAAGTGATAATGATTATCATCTACATATCACAACGCGCGTGGAGGCCATCAAACCACGTCAAATAATCAATTATGACGCAGGTATCGTATTAATTGATCTGCATCAACTTAACGTAAAAGCAACTTCAGACAATACAAATCAGCGACACTGAATACGGGGCAACCTCATGTCCGAGCTCGCGAGCTCGTCGACAGCGACACACTTGCATCGGATGCAGCCCGGTTAACGTGCCGGCACGGCCTGGGTAACCAGGTATTTTGTCCACATAACCGTGCGCAAAATGTTGTGGATAAGCAGGACACAGCAGCAATCCACAGCAGGCATACAACCGCACACCGAGGTTACTCCGTTCTACAGGTTACGACGACCATGTCAATACTTGCCCTTGACAGGCATTGATGGAATCGTAGTCTCACGCTGATAGTCTGATCGACAATACAAGTGGGACCGTGGTCCCAGACCGATAATCAGACCGACAACACGAGTGGGATCGTGGTCCCAGACTAATAATCAGACCGACGATACGAGTGGGACCGTGGTCCCAGACTAATAATCAGACCGACGATACGAGTGGGACCGTGGTTCCAGACTAATAATCAGACCGACGATACGAGTGGGACCGTGGTCCCAGACTAATAATCAGACCGACGATACGAGTGGGACCATGGTCCCAGACTAATAATCAGACCGACGATACGAGTGGGACCGTGGTCCCAGTCTGATTATCAGACCGACGATACGAGTGGGACCGTGGTCCCAGACTAATAATCAGACCGACGATACGAGTGGGACCGTGGTCCCAGACTAATAATCAGACCGACGATACGAGTGGGACCGTGGTCCCAGTCTGATTATCAGACCGACGATACAAGTGGAACAGTGGGCCCAGAGAGAATATTCAGGCCAGTTATGCTTTCTGGCCTGTAACAAAGGACATTAAGTAAAGACAGATAAACGTAGACTAAAACGTGGTCGCATCAGGGTGCTGGCTTTTCAAGTTCCTTAAGAATGGCCTCAATTTTCTCTATACACTCAGTTGGAACACGAGACCTGTCCAGGTTAAGCACCATTTTATCGCCCTTATACAATACTGTCGCTCCAGGAGCAAACTGATGTCGTGAGCTTAAACTTGTTCTTGATGCAGATGACGTTTTAAGCACAGAAGTTAAAAGAGTGATAACTTCTTCAGCTTCAAATATCACCCCAGCTTTTTTCTGCTCATGAAGGTTAGATGCCTGCTGCTTAAGTAATTCCTCTTTATCTGTAAAGGCTTTTTGAAGTGCATCACCTGACCGGGCAGATAGTTCACCGGGGTGAGAAAAAAGAGCAACAACTGATTTAGGCAATTTGGCGGTGTTGATACAGCGGGGTAATAATCTTACGTGAAATATTTTCCGCATCAGCCAGCGCAGAAATATTTCCAGCAAATTCATTCTGCAATCGGCTTGCATAACGCTGACCACGTTCATAAGCACTTGTTGGGCGATAATCGTTACCCAATCTGGATAATGCAGCCATCTGCTCATCATCCAGCTCGCCAACCAGAACACGATAATCACTTTCGGTAAGTGCAGCAGCTTTACGACGGCGACTCCCATCGGCAATTTCTATGACACCAGATACTCTTCGACCGAACGCCGGTGTCTGTTGACCAGTCAGTAGAAAAGAAGGGATGAGATCATCCAGTGCGTCCTCAGTAAGCAGCTCTTGGTCACGTTCATTACCTGACCATACCCGAGAGGTCTTCTCAACACTATCACCCCGGAGCACTTCAAGAGTAAACTTCACATCCCGACCACATACAGGCAAAGTAATGGCATTACCGCGAGCCATTACTCCTACGCGCGCAATTAACGAATCCACCATCGGGGCAGCTGGTGTCGATAACGAAGTATCTTCAACCGGTTGAGTATTGAGCGTATGTTTTGGAATAACAGGCGCACGCTTCATTATCTAATCTCCCAGCGTGGTTTAATCAGACGATCGAAAATTTCATTGCAGACAGGTTCCCAAATAGAAAGAGCATTTCTCCAGGCACCAGTTGAAGAGCGTTGATCAATGGCCTGTTCAAAAACAGTTCTCATCCGGATCTGACCTTTACCAACTTCATCCGTTTCACGCACAACATTTTTTAGAACCATGCTTCCCCAGGCATCCCGAATTTGCTCCTCCATCCACGGGGACTGAGAGCCATTACTATTGCTGTATTTGGTAAGCAAAATACGAACATCAGGCTCGAACCCTTTAAGATCAACGTTCTTGAGCAGATCACGAAGCATATCGAAAAACTGCAGTGCGGAGGTGTAGTCAAACAACTCAGCAGGCGTGGGAACAATCAGCACATCAGCAGCACATACGACATTAATCGTGCCGATACCCAGGTTAGGCGCGCTGTCAATAACTATGACATCATAGTCATGAGCAACAGTTTCAATGGCCAGTCGGAGCATCAGGTGTGGATCGGTGGGCAGTTTACCTTCATCAAATTTGCCCATTAACTCAGTTTCAATACGGTGCAGAGCCAGACAGGAAGGAATAATGTCAAGCCCCGGCCAGCAAGTGGGCTTTATTGCATAAGTGACATCGTCCTTTTCCCCAAGATAGAAAGGCAGGAGAGTGTCTTCTGCATGAATATGAAGATCTGGAACCCATCCGTGATACATTGAGGCTGTTCCCTGGGGGTCGTTACCTTCCACGAGCAAAACACGTAGCCCCTTCAGAGCCAAATCCTGAGCAAGATGAACAGAAACAGAGGTTTTGTAAACGCCTCCTTTATGGGCAGCAACCCCGATCACCGGTGGAAATACGTCTTCAGCACGTCGCAATCGCGTTCCAAACACATCACGCATATGATTAATTTGTTCAATTGTATAACCAACACGTTGCTCAACCCGTCCTCGAATTTCCATATCCGGGTGCGGTAGTCGCCCTGCTTTCTCGGCATCTCTGATAGCCTGAGAAGAAACCCCAACTAAATCCGCTGCTTCACCTATTCTCCAGCGCCGGGTTATTTTCCTCGCTTCCGGGCTGTCATCATTAAACTGTGCAATGGCGATAGCCTTCGTCATTTCATGACCAGCGTTTATGCACTGGTTAAGTGTTTCCATGAGTTTCATTCTGAACATCCTTTAATCATTGCTTTGCGTTTTTTTATTAAATCTTGCAATTTACTGCAAAGCAACAACAAAATCGCAAAGTCATCAAAAAACCGCAAAGTTGTTTAAAATAAGAGCAACACTACAAAAGGAGATAAGAAGAGCACATACCTCAGTCACTTATTATCACTTGCGCTCGCCGCAGCCGTGTAACCGAGCATAGCGAGCGAACTGGCGAGGAAGCAAAGAAGAACTGTTCTGTCAGATAGCTCTTACGCTCAGCGCAAGAAGAAATATCCACCGTGGGAAAAACTCCAGGTAGAGGAACACACGCGGATAGCCAATTCAGAGTAATAAACTGTGATAATCAACCCTCATCAATGATGACGAACTAACCCCCGATATCAGGTCACATGACGAAGGGAAAGAGAAGGAAATCAACTGTGACAAACTGCCCTCAAATTTGGCTTCCTTAAAAATTACAGTTCAAAAAGTATGAGAAAATCCATGCAGGCTGAAGGAAACAGCAAAACTGTGACAAATTACCCTCAGTAGGTCAGAACAAATGTGACGAACCACCCTCAAATCTGTGACAGATAACCCTCAGACTATCCTGTCGTCATGGAAGTGATATCGCGGAAGGAAAATACGATATGAGTCGTCTGGCGGCCTTTCTTTTTCTCAATGTATGAGAGGCGCATTGGAGTTCTGCTGTTGATCTCATTAACACAGACCTGCAGGAAGCGGCGGCGGAAGTCAGGCATACGCTGGTAACTTTGAGGCAGCTGGTAACGCTCTATGATCCAGTCGATTTTCAGAGAGACGATGCCTGAGCCATCCGGCTTACGATACTGACACAGGGATTCGTATAAACGCATGGCATACGGATTGGTGATTTCTTTTGTTTCACTAAGCCGAAACTGCGTAAACCGGTTCTGTAACCCGATAAAGAAGGGAATGAGATATGGGTTGATATGAACACTGTAAAGCCCTCTGGATGGACTGTGCGCACGTTTGATAAACCAAGGAAAAGATTCATAGCCTTTTTCATCGCCGGCATCCTCTTCAGGGCGATAAAAAACCACTTCCTTCCCCGCGAAACTCTTCAATGCCTGCCGTATATCCTTACTGGCTTCCGCAGAGGTCAATCCGAATATTTCAGCATATTTAGCAACATGGATCTCGCAGATACCGTCATGTTCCTGTAGGGTGCCATCAGATTTTCTGATCTGGTCAACGAACAGATACAGCATACGTTTTTGATCCCGGGAGAGACTATATGCCGCCTCAGTGAGGTCGTTTGACTGGACGATTCGCGGGCTATTTTTACGTTTCTTGTGATTGATAACCGCTGTTTCCGCCATGACAGATCCATGTGAAGTGTGACAAGTTTTTAGATTGTCACACTAAATAAAAAAGAGTCAATAAGCAGGGATAACTTTGTGAAAAAACAGCTTCTTCTGAGGGCAATTTGTCACAGGGTTAAGGGCAATTTGTCACAGACAGGACTGTCATTTGAGGGTGATTTGTCACACTGAAAGGGCAATTTGTCACAACACCTTCTATAGAACCAGCATGGATAAAGGCCTACAAGGCGCTCTAAAAAAGAAGATCTAAAAACTATAAAAAAAATAATTATAAAAATATCCCCGTGGATAAGTGGATAACCCCAAGGGAAGTTTTTTCAGGCATCGTGTGTAAGCAGAATATATAAGTGCTGTTCCCTGGTGCTTCCTCGCTCACTCGACCGGGAGGGTTCGAGAAGGGGGGGCACCCCCCTTCGGCGTGCGCGGTCACGCGCACAGGGCGCAGCCCTGGTTAAAAACAAGGTTTATAAATATTGGTTTAAAAGCAGGTTAAAAGACAGGTTAGCGGTGGCCGAAAAACGGGCGGAAACCCTTGCAAATGCTGGATTTTCTGCCTGTGGACAGCCCCTCAAATGTCAATAGGTGCGCCCCTCATCTGTCAGCACTCTGCCCCTCAAGTGTCAAGGATCGCGCCCCTCATCTGTCAGTAGTCGCGCCCCTCAAGTGTCAATACCGCAGGGCACTTATCCCCAGGCTTGTCCACATCATCTGTGGGAAACTCGCGTAAAATCAGGCGTTTTCGCCGATTTGCGAGGCTGGCCAGCTCCACGTCGCCGGCCGAAATCGAGCCTGCCCCTCATCTGTCAACGCCGCGCCGGGTGAGTCGGCCCCTCAAGTGTCAACGTCCGCCCCTCATCTGTCAGTGAGGGCCAAGTTTTCCGCGAGGTATCCACAACGCCGGCGGCCGGCCGCGGTGTCTCGCACACGGCTTCGACGGCGTTTCTGGCGCGTTTGCAGGGCCATAGACGGCCGCCAGCCCAGCGGCGAGGGCAACCAGCCGAGGGCTTCGCCCTGTCGCTCGACTGCGGCGAGCACTACTGGCTGTAAAAGGACAGACCACATCATGGTTCTGTGTTCATTAGGTTGTTCTGTCCATTGCTGACATAATCCGCTCCACTTCAACGTAACACCGCACGAAGATTTCTATTGTTCCTGAAGGCATATTCAAATCGTTTTCGTTACCGCTTGCAGGCATCATGACAGAACACTACTTCCTATAAACGCTACACAGGCTCCTGAGATTAATAATGCGGATCTCTACGATAATGGGAGATTTTCCCGACTGTTTCGTTCGCTTCTCAGTGGATAACAGCCAGCTTCTCTGTTTAACAGACAAAAACAGCATATCCACTCAGTTCCACATTTCCATATAAAGGCCAAGGCATTTATTCTCAGGATAATTGTTTCAGCATCGCAACCGCATCAGACTCCGGCATCGCAAACTGCATCCGGTGCCGGGCAGCCACATCCAGCGCAAAAACCTTCGTGTAGACTTCCGTTGAACTGATGGACTTATGTCCCATCAGGCTTTGCAGAACTTTCAGCGGTATACCGGCATACAGCATGTGCATCGCATAGGAATGGCGGAACGTATGTGGTGTGACCGGAACAGAGAACGTCACACCGTCAGCAGCAGCGGCGGCAACCGCCTCCCCAATCCAGGTCATGACCGTTCTGTCCGTCACTTCCCAGATCCGCGCTTTCTCTGTCCTTCCTGTGCGACGGTTACGCCGCTCCATGAGCTTATCGGGTCCACTCGCGAACGCAGAAAGGCCCACCCGAAGGTGAGCCAGTGTGATTACATTTGCGGCCTAACTGTGGCCAGTCCAGTTACGCTGGAGTCAGTAGTATTTAGGTGACACTATAGAAGCGGCCGCCTATCCCCTGTGTGCCTTGGCAGTCTCAGAATGATACGGCGACCACCGAGATCTACACTCTTTCCCTACACGACGCTCTTCCGATCTCACGATGGGGTGAAGAAAATGGGAGAACTTCATTTCACTCTAAGATTTATCTATACTAAAGGTTCTGGTGACAAAATTTATCAATACACGCAGCCTCTGCTTCCCAAACCAGCCTATACAAACCCAATGTCTGTGTACCAAATAGATAGTTTAAGGAACCAGGCTGTTCGTCACATAGCCATGAGACTTGCCCGTGCTGAACCACCATTAAGGAGAGAGTGGTGGGAGTCTATGTTGAGTGGACGGGGACCTGTATGGAGCATCCGGAGAGGAAAAGCTAATTTCCAGAGAGTGATGGAAATGTTTTGAAAATTCTTCAAGACAGCTTTTGATTTGGCTTGACGACCTTCGCGCAGTGGAAGAATTCAAGGACGACGATTGTCATGTTTGCAGCGTTTTCAGTTTTTGTATATTATTCAGAGATCATAGTTCCATCTTTCTTTGCCTTCCTCTTCTTGAAAGCTTTGCGCAACTATTTCAAGAGGCCTCGAGACATTCTATGTTTGGATACGAATCTATCACAAGTTGAATCTGGAATACTTTAGACTGGCAGGAAGAGCTGGACACATTCCCTTCATCCGCGCCATTCGAGGATTTGAGGCTCAGGTATGACAGGTTGAAGCCATTGGATACAGGATAGAAGAAACAGTAGGCGACTTGGCGACTCAATTGAGAGGTTTCATGCTATGTTTTCATGGAGGGATCGAAGAGCTACTTTAATCTTTACACTCTTCTGCCTAGTCGCTTGGATGGTGTTTTACCTCGTGCCTTTCCGGTTGCTTTTTTTCCTTTTTGGCACCTACCTGATGAGGTCTCCAAGATTTCGAGTTACTCTTCCACGATACCTCAAAATGTATTCAGAGCGTTGCCTTCAAGAGACGATTGCTTGCTTTGATCTAGCAGTCTATCCATCACTGATGCATCAGACTTGGGCGGTTTTTTATTTAATTTTTTACTACAAAAAATCTAAGATTGGTTTGTAACACAAGGAGTTTTTAACTCTAAATTTTGAGCGTGATGAATTTATTTATATTCCGACTGATTTGAGTCCTTTTTTCATTCAGGCATGATATTGATACCTTGCCATGTTGCTATTTTTAATACAATAGCATTCATTAATTTACATCATTCCAAGCATACATACACTTCCTGATTTTTGACCTTGCCCTGTAGAGCTAGGATCAGACCATATGATTACTGTAGCCGTCTGCTTAAATGCATTTTCTTTCTAGGTTCAGCGGCGTGGGGATACGGTGGAAAGAATCCTTGTTAACATGTGGTTTACGTTAGAATCTGGAAGGGATGTTTAAGATGGAAAATACATCTGTCCAATTACAGAGATTTTACGTACATCTTGTTTGTTCATGTAGCGAGTTACGAGGCTTCAACTCCAGGTGAAAGAATTGTAATTTTTTTTAGCCAACGGGTGGTTTCTAATTAAGAAAAACCAGTTCCTTGAGGATGGTACAGTTGTTACAAAGTCAACCATGCAATGTTTGATACAAGGAAGTTGCCTTCATTCGTCTGATAATTTGCTTTTTAACAGAGGAAGCAGCCCATCTACTATAAAATCTAAAATAAGAGACTCTACTTTTCCGATTCCAGTCCCACCAAGATTAACTGTGAAAATTATGCTTCCCTGTTTAATTCATTTGCTTCATCATCACTCTCCATGTTCTTCTTCCCATTCTTCTTCTTCTTCTTCTCCTTTTGTTTCCTGTTTTTAGCACCGAGATCATGCTCTTTTCAGTCTTTTTGAGCTTCCATTTCCTTCATTAGTGACAATATCACGTGAAGTAGCACTAGAACTTGAAGCACCTCCCTCCAAAACTCTATTTTCTCCAACCACTATTTCAGGACCCCATAATCTTCATCCCTTTCTTCTTCTTTTCCTTTTTGTTCTTGTCCAGACCAGCAACATGGGAAGAATGCTCCTTTGTTTCTTCATTGCCTGAAGAATTGTCAGTTGAGGTCGAACTGGCTTCATTCAATAAGACAAGACTCCACATGAGAGTCCAAGTAAAATTTACCTGTGGGAGCCAGTATTTTAGAGCCCCAAATTCTACAGCTCCCATTTTTTGTCTTCGAGTAAGAAATTAGCTCTCCATTCCAAGCAGCAAAACATCTCACCATTTTTCTTAGATCCAACAAAATCAGAAACCCGACCTTTCAAATGGTCAATAAAGAAAACCTTAATCCAAGATTTGGCATCACCATACTCTTTCATTGCCCAAATGGAATCATGTCCTTCCCTACAGAACCTTCTCTGCAAGACAACCAATGAAAGCAATCCATCAAAAACAGTAAACAATCAAGTCTATATGATCCCTGCAAATCACGCAATCTGGAATTATCATTTCCCCAATCTTCTCATCTACTAAATTAAAAACCACAATCACATTCAATGCACACCTTTGGGAACTCACAGTTGTCCCACTGACAAGCTCTGTTCAGAAAAGCCGAGCTTGAACCCCGACGGATGACATGTTTGAAATCATTTTCCACCATTCTCCAGCATCCACTCTTCAACAAGTGAAGCTCAATCAATGGTGGCAGTATTGTCTCCTTAATGCTCCAAATATACTATTCTCACCGATTTTTAGCCATGGTTGATGGTATCAAAACCAAACCCTAAAGAGGGCGCAAAGAATCCATAGGACCGGAAACTAACACTTGGCTCGGGGATAGGCACCGTCTTTCTAATACTAGGATTCCACAAAGCAGCCCTGTGTTTTTGGGTAAACTATTGGTGCTGGGGGCATTGGTTCCTCTGCTAAAAATTATTGGTCTTGTTAGCTAGATCCAACATGTTAGCTTTTGATTATCAAGTTAAATCCCAAAAAAATTCAAAGAAATCACCAGTTTTTGGTTTTGGCTGAACCAGACCCACTTATATCAGGATCTATGAGTCGTGATCGATTTTGTTTGGTCCTCACGCATGATTCAAGAATATTAAGTTGAAAAAACGGCCTAATATTTTTGGGTTTTGAATTTTTAAATATTATTATTTATTTCATAAATATTATTGTTTTTATTATAATTAATAATATTATTATTTGTATTATATATATTGTTATTTTTATAAATATATCATAAAATTTTTAAAATAAAAATTCATAAATTTTATTTTTTATTGTATATATCGTTATATAAGTATAAGAGAGTTTTCATTCTTACTAAAATAACCTTCTTACAAGTATTACTCACGAAGTATATTAACCTATAAAACTTTAAATATAAATTATCAATTATTTTAATTAAAAAAATAAAATTATTAGAATAAATTAATTAAACAATTATCCATTTCAGGTTCTACTAGACTACTAAGATTTTTTTAATTTATTATTTTTGTATACAAATATTAGGATTATATATAATAAGCACAAAAGAGACAAAACAACCCGTTACATGATCCCACTAGGAAATCAAGCTCCTCCCATGGCATCTAAAAATAATTTAAAATTGACATGACAAGTTAAATCATGACTAAATTGATTGGATTAAAATTGATTTGATTTTAAAAAAAATTAAAAATGAGAGGAGATAATTTTTACCTACCACGAACTCCTCATACTGGGTTGAATTACTGTGAATTTGATTTTCTCCTGTGAAATTTGTGCGATCATCTAGGCTCAACCACATTAACCATTCCATGCTGGTCAAGAACAATTGAAGGGGAAACAACAACACAAAAACAGTCCGTTTCCTCAGCGGTGTCCCATAGAAAATCATTCCAATCACGCTCCTCAGCTTTTTATTATTATATTATTATTATTTCAAATAATATTATTTTTATTTTTAAAAAATTAAAAAATAATACCCGTGTAACCTGAATTTTAAACTAACTTAATTTAGAATATGTTTGAGATAGTTATAGTGGTAATAATTTAAAATATTTTTTTATTTAGAAATATTTTTTTTTATTTTTTAAAAATTATTTTTAATATCAATATATCAAAATAATTTTAAAATATATAAAAATTTTATTTTAACAAAAAATAATTTAAAATTTTTTAAAATACAATTTAAACCATCTTCCAAACCCACTTTTAACAATTCTGGAATCAAAAGATTAAGAGCGTGTTTGGTAGTGTGGTAGCGATTGCTTTTCAAATAACTTTTCGTGCCGAAATGCATGCCAATGATATTTTTTCATTTTTTAAAAATTATTTTTGACATCAGCACATCAAAACAATTCAAAAAGTATAAATCATACTTAATTTTAATAAAAAAAAAAACTTTTAAATTTTTTAGAAACGCAGGTTGAATCGCGTTCCCAAACACTGTCTGAACAACAGCATAGGTATCGTACCATCCTCCACCTCTGACCTCATTTGTTGTTATTGCCACGTGGATGCTATTTTGTATCTTGAGTACGGCATCCTTCTCTTGTGAAGCCAGTTGTGTGGCTCAAAATAAAAGCATATAGTTACATCACAGCTATGGGTTTTGCCACGTAACTGGATATCATGTTTCATTTTTGAAATTTCGACTTTGTAACTGGATCGTTTGATTACCAATCTCATATGATCATTTAGTGTGTATTTGAATGGGAGATAATTTGTGTTTTTTTTTTTAATACAAAACATATATTTTTAACTTTTAAAGATATAATTTATGCTTAAAAAATATTATATTTAAAAAAAAAAAAACTACCGCAACTCCTGCCTCCAAACCGAACACACTTGCCGAAAAGTCATACAGTCAGGATTACTATCAATTAGTAATCGTAATTATTATTTATTACCCCGCACCTTTTCTGAAGAATGATAAATAATGAAGGGTACAAGCCAGGGGCGTGTCGTTTGAGGGGCAAAACAGGAATCAAAGATTAAATTCGCATGACATCATGAAAGAGCTGTCATGTTATGGGACGAAGTATCGAATCAAGTGATGAAGACGTTTTCAAATCTTGACACGTGTTTGTCTCCTCAGTCTCGGTCATCAAACTCGTGGTTGAGAAGAACTGGGGATTCGCCCCTCAGATTGTTAGTTAATTAATTAAATCCTCTTGACTAATTCACCATACGACGGCTGTTTACTGTACAAATACAGAAAAATAGTTATCTTTCATCTTAGTAATTGTTTTTTTTTTAATTTATTTTAAAATAATATTTTTTAATTTTAAAAAAATATTTTTAACGTTGCATCAAAATAATTTAAAAATATTAAAATATCAAAATATTAAAAAATATAATTTGAAATACCTCACCAAACCAAATCTTAACCACACACGTATATTCTTAAGAAAATATATCTACTTGTTGTCTCCCTCATTTATACCGGTAGCCTTACACATTTAGCTAGATGTTTCTAAGTTTCACACTGATTTTTAACTCTTTGTTTTTTCAATGATTGTTCAATTTTCGTTTCCAGCCTGGGATTTCACATGTATTTAATATTATTGTGAATGATTTTCTTAAAAAAAATTCAATTAAAAATATATTAAAATATATATTTTATATATATTGTACTTAATCTAATGTTTCCGGTGAAAATTAAAAAGTATAAACAAATACAATATGAAACATACCTTTTCAAATCAATGAATTGTTGGTCTGATGGTTAAGATAATGTTACATTCCTGCAAAAGTGAGAATACAAGTTTAATTTTCAATAAGCGTATTTATTTAGAGGAATAGTCATGAATTCTAAATAAAATTGGTTTTATTTAAAAAAAAAAAACAAGTGAAGATATCCTGATAAAAAAAACTTTTCCAATAGGCACAATTCAGTTTATATAATTATACCGTGTTATTGGTTGATTCTTTTTTCTTTTTTTTTCATGAATGAATGATACGAGATCGTTTGCTGTAACTCGGGGACAGGAATTTCACATTTATAAAATAAATGATTCTAGCTGCATCTCTTTTTGCGGTATTTTTTTTCTAAAATAATTTTTAAAATCTAATAATGGCATGTGCTCTTCTAATTATTTTCGTACATTTCTTTTTTAGCCATCCATTAACATTCGATATGGGAACATGATATTTCATTATCTTTAAAGATTTTTGTAACGATTGATACGTAAAATGGTACCCTTGCCAATTTGATGGTTAATTAAAGAGTAGAAATGACTATTCTTCTCAGATTCTAAAATATTAAGTAGTTTAGAATAACATGAACATTGAATGAGTGATTTATTCACATAAATAAAACATGAATAAATTTGTGATATAAAAAATCAAGATTTAATAATTAGTACTCCCCACTGTTATTTTTTTAAAATGCAATATAAAAAGGTTTATTTTCAGAGTAAACGATTGAATTGCTAAGCAACTTATTTAATACAATAAAACCCTATTAATTTTTAATTATATGTTTTCTGTAAATAAGAACTAACATTTCACCGCTAAGAGCCTTATCATAAACTTAGAGGTGATATTCCTCACATTCTAGTCAATGAGATTTCTTTTTTAGTCGGTGCCTCTCCTAAATCGCACAGTAACACAAGGAAAAAACACCCGAGCTAACATCTCAGAAAACGACGCTCCATCAAATTTGAAAACAACATGATACGATATTTTCTCAATTACAAAACATCTTCTAGCAAATGTCGACGTAATTACTAATTAGTCAAAAATAAGGTACCAGAAGGCAAAAAGAGAAAAACAAAAGATTTTGAAACAAGGTTCACTAACACGTGGACAAAAGAGAGTGAATTTCGTAGGAGAGGATCCGCATGGTTAGAAATTTTAATTTGTGAACTAAATAAAAGAAAAAAGTCTAGAGGGTTGAAACTTAGATACTTTTTTTATATTTAAGATTAGAGATATAATTTGTTGAGGGGGTCTGGAAAACAATATTTCCTGGCCAGCCCCCTGGTTCCGCCGCTGCATGGATGGACAACACCATATATTATATTAATATATAGACACGCAACGCCTTTATTAGCCTACATCTTTTAGCCCCCACCCCCCCTATCTCTCTGCACTACCACCAACCACCATCTTCACTGCCGCTTCTCTCTCTTCTTAATTCTCTCTTCAAAATTTAAATCCTTAAAGAAACATTCACAATATCGCTCAAGCTTGATTTGCAATATTTTCGTCATCTTACGTCGTTTGAAGCATGAAAGTTGATGATAAAGAAGTAATGGCTGTTAAAGTTTGTGAGCTCTGCCAGAGAGAAGCTGGTCTCTACTGCGATTCAGATGCTGCGTTTCTTTGTTTCGAATGTGATTCTAACGTTCATAATGCTAACTTCGTTGTTTCCCGTCATCTCCGCCGTGTAATTTGCTCCGCTTGCAATTCTCTCACAGGAAGCTCATTCTCCGGCACCGCCCCATCTCTTCGTCGTGTCACCTGCCTCTCTTGCTCGCCGGAAAACAAAGAACTGGACTCCATCTCCTGCTCTTCATCCTGTTCCAGTACTTCATCCTCTGCTTGCATTTCAACCACCGAAACGACGCGCTTTGAGAGCACAAGAAAAGATGTCGAAACCAGCTGCGTCACCAATATTCCGGCTAGATTTTCCGGGGGTAGGCTGAAGAGATCGAGAAATTTGAGGTCAGAGTGTGTTTTTGTGAATTGGTGCGAAAGGTTGGGGCTCAATGGTAATTTAGTGGTGCAGAGAGCCACTCGGGCGATGGCGCTGTGCTTTGGGAGACTGGTTTTGCCGTTCAGAGTGAGCTTAGCGGCGTCGTTTTGGTTCGGGGTCAGATCATGTGGGGACAAGTCCGTTACAACGTGGCAGGATCTGAGGAGGTTAGAGGAGGTATCTGGGGTGCCGCATAAGATGATATCGGCCGTTGAAATGAGGATTGAACATGCGCTGCGAAACAGGAGATCGGAGCTGCATAAAAATATGGAAGAAGGTTGGGCTGACTCGACTGACTGCTCTGCATGAGCGGCACGTTCAGAGTATCGTTGTAAAATAAGTTCACACGTGTGTGGAAATTAGGAATTTTCTATGTTTTCTAAGAGTTTTTATTTGTTAAGATTAACATGCATAAGAAAAAACCTTGTCAGAAAAATCAAGATATCTTGAGACAATTAAGAAAAATGACTTGTGCTAAGCTAATCCAATCTCTTATAAAACTATATAGAATATATTTACTTTCATATCTTCATCAATGCTTTTATAAATAAATATTTTTATGTTATTTTTGTATTTCTTTTTCTGTTTTAATCAAACACAACCTTATTTTTCTACAAAAAAAAGAGAAAAAGAATTCCAACTTATTCTTTGCAAATTAAAAAAAGGAGTGAGGTGAATTCGGCAAGAGCAGCTCTCATGGCTTGCAAATGCTGGCCTCGAAAGCTTATTAATACATTACTACAATAAATCCCACATGAATATTATAACATCCAGGAAATATTCAACAAATTAATTACATCCATACGTACAAATAAAAGATGGATGGATGCCCTTCAATTTCAATCTTTTACTTTTCACCATCAGTACCTAACTTTCTCGAACAAATTAAAATCGACTTGCAACACTGAATACTTCAACCAAAAAATCTCATGCTTGATCTTCAATTCATCTTGCCAATATTCAGCTTACATTAAATCAGCTGGACCCCATTACGATTGTTCTATAATTAAACATTTGTCCTACTTGAGAAATTATAAAATGTTTGATAAATTTTATATTCGAGAGATTTATGAATAAAATTAACGTGTTAAATAATTGACTAATATTTTAATAGAAATAAGGATGATTTAATAATAAAATTAATAAAAATTACAATAATATTTTTTAAAAATAAACTCCCAACAAAAAATACCGAAAGTGAAGAATGAAGTGATAGTCATCAAGTAAAAGTAAATGCTATCAGCAATCGTTAGTTGCCGTCAATCATTAACAAGATCCACAGCGCAAAGCAGCAAACAAATACTAAATGGAGTGTTCTGAGTAAATTCATCTGCCAGCAAACTACAAATATATCTTCAGAAATTGCCAAAACAATGAGAAATAGTTTGAGCTGTGTCCAGGAAGACCAAGTAAATGTGAGGAGGCATTAACATGTACAACTGATCCGAATAATATTCGTACCTTTTGCTGCTGAGTTTAGTTTGATTTATCAAGTAAAGCAAGACTCTCTACAAAGTGCTCCGCGTAGCCATCGATTGACAGCTCCAGCCCCGTATCACGAATTCTCGGTTTCTGGGGATCAAAAGAAACTAACCGACTCCATGAATACCCTGCTATTAATATCTCTCCATTACTCCTATGAACCACTGGCCTTGCTATATCGAGCATTTCAATCTGGTATTTTATGGCCCATGATTCTCTCACATCATATTGGTTCATCACCCATATCTCACAAAGACACCTTCCGCTAGACAGACCACAATTAATGACATTCACAGAAAGGGAGTCCTTGAACACTGAAAATGACCTATCTGTCGCCGCTTTCCTCCGATCATCAAAACATTCAGGCAGCATTATCTCTCCGAATGATTCATTGCTTAAATTGAAAGATAGTGCAAACACTTTGTTATGGCCCGGTAAAGGTAACGCAAGCGCACTGTTAATGTGTCGCTCAATATTGATTTTGCCCTTACGATATAGAAGCCAGTGAATAGCCCCGTTCACAATAGCCTGATTGTCATGGCGATAAAGGGTGATATCACGCAATGCCTCTTCGTTTTCAAGACTTCTACTGAAGAAATCAACGTTTTCATTCCAAGATCCTGAATTGAGAGAGTAAGACTGGAAAACAAATGGACGTTCGGCTGAACTACCAAGCCTCACAACCCTAGCAACCTTGTAGTCATCGGTTCGTGGATCATAGCCAATGCCGAATAAGGTAGTGGCAATTCTGGCATAGGACCTCGGAGGTGGAAGATGCAGAGTTTTTCTAATAGATGGATTCCACAAAATAACACTTCCGCTGGGATCAAGTTTGGGATGTATACCCGAAAGACATACAACTCCATTACAAGAACCATTTACCTTAAAAGCATTAGGTTGACAAAAGTCTAATTGTAAGCACCTGTCTAAAGAATCATTATCAAGATGCAAAGAGACAGATGCTACAGGCTTTCCGACTCGAAGAATCAATTGCTTGGCTTTGGCAAAATGTTTCTTGATGAAGTAAGGGGAAGTAATGAGGGAGTTGCATGATTTTGATAGACACCTGAATCTCAAAATAGATTTGATGGGTAATTTTAAGAGTATACTCATAACTACATCCTCTGGAATAGGATCCTTTGTCACTTCTTCTTCTGCCATCTTTCCGTCCACGACTACATCATCTGGAATAGGATCCTTTGTCACTTCTTCTGCCATCTTTCTGCCCATCAGAGAGAAAAGAAAAGGTCTCAAGATTCTTTTCTTTTCTGGTCTGTTAGAGGGACTTAAATTGATTGCGAAATGCCTATGGGTGGGTGTTTTCTTGGTGGTTGATGTCAAGAAGAAGGGAAAATGTGAGGGAACAAAAGAGAGGGTCTCTGAGACTTTTCTTGAGCTTCTTGGCTTCTTTTGCGATAAAAGAGGCTGAGAGAGAGAGAGAGAGGGAGAGGGAATTCGGCGGGAGAGAAATATCAGAGGAGAGTAACGGTGACTGAGTAGTTCATTACGGTGAAAGGCATAAAAAATTGGAGTCCTTGCATCTTTGCTGGGCTTTGAATTTTGAACTTGACAACATACAGCCCACCGCATTTAATCTCCAAATTTCATCACTTTTTTTTAATGGAATATTTTGTTTTCAAATTTGTTAGGAATATTCAAGAGTATAATCTTGTCCTGAAATTCTCAATAATTTTTTTTCTAATTTACTTTTATGTTTTAAAAATTCCGAGCCCAAAATTCTATATTCTTTACATGTTCTGACATTTAATAGAATCATGGAGGAGGAAACACGGTTATAAATAAATAAATTCTTGAACAGAGAGAGGGACGTCTTGGGAAAATAATAGGACCATATTAAGAGAATCTTAAGAATAGAGGGACTAGGTTACGATTAATACCATCAGGGGACCAAAGGGTGTGTATCTTCAACTTATATCTGACTTGCTACTGCTTTTAGGCCATGTTTGTTTCTCAGAAAGTAGTTTTTGAGAAATTATTTTCCAAACTTTCCTGTGTTTGTTTGTCATTATAAAAGTTGATCAACGAAAAATACTTTCTGGTCAACGGAAAATACTTTCCAGTCAATTTCAGTCAAAGAAAAATTTAACTTGGTTTTTAGAAAAGTGTTTTCCCTTTAGCTGTGTTTGTTTTCCGGAAAGTGGTTTCCGGAAAACTTTCCAAACTTTCTTGTGTTTGTTTGCTAGTAGTAAAGTTGGTCAATGGAAAACACTTTCCAATAAAAGAAAAATTTTGCTTGGTTTTCAAGAAAGTGTTTTCTTGAAAAATTTGGGGGGAAAACACTTTCCGGAAGTTGTGAAAAATTTAGAAATGTCATTATTTACTGATTATATCAAATTTGATCCTCAAATTTTTGATTGCTATATATATTTTGTTTTGAATATTTATTTTTCAATTTCATCTCTTAAAATTTTATTTTATATAATTTTGGTCCTTATTTTTATAATTGTTATTTGCCTTTTCCTTATTATATTTTTATTGAAATTTTTTATCTATCAAATTTGGTCCTCATTCTTTTAATTGTTACTTATTTTATTGAGATAATTTATGAAATGTTGATTATTATTATTTTTCATCTTTTATTTTTTTTTATTTTTTAGATTTGATCTCTATTATTTTGATTATTATTTATTTTATTTGAGATAATTTATGAAATTATATATTTTTTTCAATTTCATTCTCATTCAACTTTTTAATTTGTAAGATTTGTTCCTTATTATTTTAATAAAATTGAAAAAAATAAAATATTAATAAGTTATTTTCCAGCTCATTTTCCATTACATAACCAAACACTAAAAAGTATTTTCCAACTTATTTTTCATTACAATACCAAATATCAAAAAATACTTTCTCAGAATTTATTTTTTCTGGAATTCACTTTTCTAGAATTCACTTTAAAAAAAAAAAATACTTTCCAGCAAACAAACAAAGACTTAAACCTAAACCATTCATTGTACGAGAGAAGAAAATAAAAACGGTAAAGAGATTAATGTATTTTCACTGAATTCTCGAACTGGCTGGTGTTATCAAAATTTCTAGTATAAAGAGCATAGCCACACACTGTTACACGCAATTTGAGATGCTACCTAGCTAAGTCACCGCAGCCATAGAAACGAGTTGAGCTGCATTTTTATCATCAGCATTCCTTGCCATCAATCATCGACAAGATCGACAGCGCAAAGCAACAGCCGCACACCAGCACTAAAAGGCTGATACGAGGAGATTTATCTACCAGAAAACTATAAATTCTTCAGAAATTGCCAGAAGAATGAGAAATAGTTTGAGCTGTGTAAATGTGAAGAAGCATTAACATCTAAAACTGATCCGAATACTACGTTCCTTTCCAAAGACAACCTCTCCAGTGCCTCTTTCTTCTTTTATTTAGGGTGCTCCATTAGTTGCATGCATGGATGATGCAGCAAGAAAAACTGATCAATCCATGACTGCATTGTTGTGAAACAAAAATAGTTAAAGAAAAAACATCCCAATTCATATCAATCCCAAAGGACAATTAAAGACATTAAGATCACACACGTATATACCTTTTTCTGCCGAGTCTAGTTTCATTTATCAAGTAAAGCAAGACTTTCTACAAAATAAGCAGCGTAGCCATCGATTGACAGCTCCAGCCCCGTATCACGAATTCTCGGTGCCAGAGGTTGACATGAAACTAATCTATCAGATCCGTATCCTGCCATTAATATCTCTCCGTTACTCCTAAGAACCACTGGCCTTGCTACATGCAGCATTTCAATCTGGTATAGTCTGGTCCATGATTCCCTCACACCATATTGTTCCATCACCCATATCTCACAATTATATCTTTTGCTATATGGACCACCCTCAAACACGTTAAAAGAAAGTAGGTCCTTGAACACTGAAATTGTCCTACATGTCACCACTTTGGTCGTATCATCAAAACATTCAGGCAGCCTTATCTCACCGAATGAATCATTGCTTAAATGGAAAGCCAGCACAAACACATCGTTATAATGCATTAAAGGTGACCATCTGTTACTGGACATTTCCGTATCGATTTCGTCCCTACGATTTAAAAGCCAGTGAATAACCCCGTTTACTATAGCCTGATTATCATAGCGATAAAGGGTGATGCTGCGCAACGCATCTTTGTTTTCAAGACTACTGCTGAAGAAATCAACGTTTTCATTCCATGATCCAGAATTGAGAGAGAAAAACTGGAAAACAAATGGATGCTCGGCTGAATTGCCAAGCCTCACAATCCTAGGAACCTTATAGTCATCACTTCTTGGATCATAGCCGAGGCCTAATAAAGTCGGGACAGTACTGGCAAATGACCTCGGAGTTGGAAGGCGCAAAGTCTTCTTAATTGACGGGTTCCACAAAATAAGCCTCCTGCTGCCATCAAATTCGGGATATCTATCCCTAAGACATACAACTCCATTACAAGAAGCAACTATCTCAAAAGCATATGGGCGATGAAACTTTATTTGTGAGCTCCTATCTGAACGATCATTGTCAATAAGTAAAGAAGGTGATACTACTGGGTTTTCTGTTCGAAGAATCAATGGTTTGGCTTTGGCCAAATGCTCCTTGATGAAGTAAGGGAGAGTAATGAGGGAGTTCCATGATTGTGATACACACCTGAATCTCAAAATTGACTTGATGGGTGATTTCAGTAGTATATTTGTCACCACATGTTCTGGGATACGATCCCTTTTCACTTCTTCTGCCACCTTTCTGTCCATCAAGATTCGTTTCTTTTTGGATGGGTGTTTTCTTGGTGGATGATGTCAGGAAAGAAGGGAAAATGTGAGAGAACAGCAAAGAGGGTCTTTTGGCCCCGTTTGTTTTCAGAAATTTACTTTTTTAAAAATTATTTTCTTCACTTTTTCATGTTTGACAAATACATGAAAAGTGAGTAAAAAAAAATTAAATTCTGGTCAAAGAAAAATGTTAACTTTAACATCAGAAAAGTGTTTTTCGCTTTTTATTCTTGAAAAACAGTTTTCTTTTTCACTTGAAACAAATCTCTCCGAAGCTCTTACAACTGATTTCTTCAAAAAATTCATTTGCGTGGCTGGTGGCTGTAAATCTGCTTTTCTCATATCTTCATCTTCAAGTATTTATTTTTTTCAAATATTTCTATATTATCTGTCTTTTTTTTTCCTGTTCTTTATTTGAATTTGTAATTGTGAATGTGAAATCTTGTGAGTTTGTTAATTCTCGGAAAAAAATCAGAACAATTCCATACTTTATTTTGTATATAATCAATCTTGCTTGTTTTTAATATGCGTGTTTGATAATCTCAGATCTTGATAATCACTTTTCATCCCATCGCCACATTTCTACTCCACACTTTTTCAATCTTTCTATCCATAGAATTCAAGCCATTTAGAACATCATTTTTTCAGTTGAATTTGCCTGAGAAGAAAGAGCGTGGCCTTATATTCATGCTCAACTTCATCGCCCATAAGTGATGAATAGTGATTATTAAGATCTGAGATTGAAAAACCCATCCCCGCCGAGACAACCACTCATTTGCAGCAAAACTGTGGAAGAAAGGACTAGCATTTATGAAGGTGGCCTCCTCCCGCTTTCCCAACAGAACAGTTTCTACTGGTAAAATTAAATGCCCATCCAACAGTATGGGGTTTCCGACAATCCTAGCAGTAGAACATAACCCGCTTGACATTCTCCTTCAAGGCAGGTAAGGGCCTCACAGCAGCATTAGCACCGGGTCCACGCGTGGGTCGAGGAGAGTAACGGCTTGGAGATAAATATACTCTTCAGTGGTATCTTGGTTTTATAGTTTACTGATGATTGGGAGTTAGAGGTCATGCAGTAGCTTTTAAAGGAAATAATTCTGGTTAGTTAACCTTCAGCATTATTTATACCAAACCTCGTCCATCACACTCTATTCTCCGCTTTCCTTCTCTTTAATGAAAATCCTCGTATTTAGTTTCAGTAAGATACAGCTTCGGATTCTTATAATCAGATCCGTCCCCTAATCTCATGATTCTAGGAGATTGGGCTAATCTCAACAGCTGCTCTAGGTTTTGATCACATAGTGAATCCCGAGACGAAATTTGTAGCAGAAACAATACTGCAACACTGGCCTGTGAAACTGACTTTTTTACACTTGTTTAGAAGAGAAATGAAGGAAAAAGATCGAAAACATTTGGTTTTCCAGACGCAATGGCTTGTAACAACCCCCAAAGGGTCTAAACGTAGTCAACAAATCTTAATCCCAAACTCTAACATTACTCTCCGGCTTCAAATTGCTCGACTCGATCTCTCTGCCAGGTAAAACCACGCCTACATTTCTGTAAACATCGTCACACACATAGACAACTTCTCCAAGGCTTGTCTTCTTTACATGGACAGCTTCTCCAAGGACTGTCTTCTCTACGCAGGTCCCTTGCCCCACTGTGGAGCTCCACCCGATGATACTGCTAGATATGCAAGCATGCTCCTTGATGGTAACTCCACTCATCACAGAGCAACGAGAGAGTCTAACTCCTGACTCGACAACACATCCTGGTCCTATTGCAACATCAGGTCCAATCAAACAACCCTTTCCAATCTCCGTAGTCTCGTCCACCAAAACATTTCCCACGATATGGGGACCGGTGGCCAACTTAGATGGGGATTTTTTTCGAAGGGAATCTAGATAGAGTCTTAGGCCTGTAATATAGTCCCTTGGCTGACCAATGTCCATCCAAAATCCTGGAAGCGCCATTGCATAGAGCTTGTTCTCTGCCGCTATTTTCGGGAAGACCTCTTTCTCAATTGAGGTGGGCCTCAGTTCAATTCTATCAACAACAGATGGGTTCAACAGATAAATTCCAGCATTGATTTTGTTACCAACAAATGCTTTTGGTTTTTCCACAAATCTCTCAACTTTTCCCGTGGATTCTTCCATAACCACAACACCATACTTTGATGGCTCATCCACCTACAGCATAAACGGTTGTCGACGTTTTTAAGGTTAGTTTAGTTTCACGTCTCCAAGAAAAACTGACGAAGGTGAATTGATAACCGGTAGGTGTTACCTCGGTCACCATTATGGAAGCCTCTCCACCATGGGCTTTGTGGAATTCTATCATCAGCTTGAGTGGGTATTCGCAGATGACATCACTATTGAGAACAAAAAACGGTTCGCCAGAATCATCGATTAGCTTGTCCCTTGCTAGGGCCAAAGGACCGGCAGTGCCGAGCGGCTCGGTCTCTTGTGAGCAAGTGATCTTAATATCAAGCTTCGTGTCAAAATCCTTCAAGAAGTTCATCATCTCCTGCAGGGAAGAGCACAGTATGTTAATTTTTAATAAAAGTTGATAGTGGTGAAGAGCAGGCTGCCTGTTCGTACCTCGGGCTTGTAGTTGATACCCAAAACAACTTCAGTCACTCCAATAGCCTTGAGAGCCTCTATCTGCAAACAATTCAAAGAATCAATAAGTGGATATGAGATTGACGGAGCATGGAATGGTGACGGCCCATTATACATGGACAAGTGTTTAAATTCTTTGAGCACCTGGGTTTTAAAACAAGCTGTTTCTTAATCGTGGAAATCGACAGAGGAAGCAGTGAACCATAAAGACAGCATCCAACACGAGTCCGATTATGTTATATCAACCAAGGCAATGCTCAAGATTTTATACCTGATGCAGGATCATAGGTTTGTTAGCAAACTCAACAAGTGGTTTAGGGTGTTTGAGAGTCAACGGCCTCAACCGTGTTCCAAACCCTCCAACAAGGATCAGTGCCTTCATTCTGATAAGCTCCCTGCTTTCCCTGCAAATTACATGTTCAGAAACCAGGCAGCAAGCATTCTAACCAAGAGTAACAGAAAAACAATTTATGACTGTTTCGGTCTCTAACTAGTGTTATGGCAAAACTGTCAAATGCACTCCAACAAACAAAGCTACCCAAGAAAATCCTTTTTCTGCCATTTTGCCTGCTTTTTTTTTATGTAATGTGATGAGTAGCAAGAGTCACCATATTCAGTAGTTTATGAATTAGAACCATGATGGGGAAAAAAGCTTTTAAAATGATTACACGAGAATGAGAAGCCAGGCGAGTACTTAGGGCATTAAACCCCAGAAATCATACTCGAAAGAGTCAATCTCGACGACTGCGAAATAGATTTGCTACAGCATTCAGCTAAAAAGATGTTAACATTCTAGCCCTCGAAAATTTAAAAAACTTGTTTCATCATTCAACTCATCCGCAAGCCTGACCTTCACCGAGTCGGATGCATCATTGGATAAAAAAGTGGAGAGCATTCCATCTTTTAAACCATGAAGAACAGCAGGAATGTCAAAGGGGTCCTCGTAAAGACAAAATCTTTCAACATGATTCGTCCTTTCTTGTTTTGAGTGGATTTTACATTGAGACTGATCGTACACATTAAACAGGACTAAATCTCACTAAAACAACAAATCTTAATATGATATAAACTGAAGTAGTACATACACACAAGATCTAACATTAAAAAAAAAGGATAACTCTGAATTAATAAATTAACCAATCGTAAAAATGGCTTTAAAAATTCTTTCAAAGATCAAACAAAACCACAAAAATCAGAATCACAAGTAAGCCAAAAACAAAAAAAAGGAATCAAATTCTTGTCAAAACATTATCCACGTTGCTACATTTCAGAAAACAGCACCAGACCCAGACAACAGCACCATAAAGCCTAAAAACACAGAGACAAAAAACAGTGAAACGAGTACCTTTAGCCTCACAAGATCCCGAACCCGAGTCACAAGAGCAGGTTTCCGAGAGAGCGAGTCAGAGGTGTCTAAGGATATAATACAAATGGCAGAGCTTGGTTTGATGGGGGTACGTGAATTGCATGGAGAGGCAGAGGAAGCTCAAACGGAAGAAGGAGGAGGAGCAACAAAGATTATATTATATACTTAGATAAGTAGAAGAAGAAATTATCAAAACCCCCCTCTCTCTCTCACCTTTGCCTCTTCACTTGGTATTTATAGACTGCTAGAATTGCATTTGCTTCAGGACTCCACTTCCACCTAAAGAGAAGATTTGTCTTTCTTCTTCTTTTTTTTTTAAAAAAAACTGCCCCTCATTTACACTACTTTTTTAAGGATTATATTTGGTCCCTGTAATATTGACCTTTTCTTAGTATTGAATCTCTGCTACACTTTTTTTTTATTTGGTCCATCTTCTCATAAAAATGTTTCCTGACATCTAATAGATAAGCTTCCATTTTTTTCTGACATGTCAAGAATTAAAAGTAAATTGAACAGATGGATCTTATTAAAATTTATTAAAGTAAAGGGACCATATGAGATTAAAAAATAGAAGGGATGTTGAACAAAACTGTTGTCCAAGCTTCTATTTGGCACTTGGGCTTTGGCCCGTCAATGGAATAAATGTAAATCAATGTCCTTTTTTGAGAGGCTCGTTTGGTAAACCGGTGGATCTTACTAAAACCTTCCATTTTATGTTTTTAGTGGCCCGCACTTAGTGGACGAAGATATTTGTTCAGTAATTAGATCTCATTTTAAAATAAAAAAATAGGACAAATTTAAATTTAAATTGAAGAATAAATTTTTTTAAAAAATAAAATTAATAAATGAATAAAAAAAAATGAGGATCAAATTAAAAATAAAAATAAAAAATCAAGATTATGGATTTAAGGATGAAATTGAAAACAAATTAGAATTTGATAAAATAGCTAAAAGTCAAAATTAAAAATCAAAATGTCAAACCTTAAATATTATCAAATATTGAATTGAAGGGAAAATTAAAAAAAAAACAAATTCACAAAAGAATCCAAAATAAAAATAAAAAAAGAATGGGGACTTAATATAAAAAAAAATTAAAAAATAAGGTCATGGATTCAAGGACGAGATTGAAAATAAATTAAAATTTGATAAAAAAGACAAGAATCAAAATTAAAAATCAAAACATTAAAGGTCAAACTTGAAACATCATAAAATAAAAAGACATGTTTGATATAAAAATCAAATGCCAAATGATGAAATTAAAAAAAAATTAATATAATTAAAAAAATAAAGAGAAAATGTGATAAAGTTAATAAATAACACTTCTGATTTTTGGCAAGGGCAACAAGAGAGGGGAGGAAGAAAAAGTATTTTCGAAGCTCCATAACGTGTCTAACAGTTACATGCATCGGACCACTATTACAGGGGGTGGCGAGAAGCATCGAATGCAGCCTTGAAATGTGGTGTTTGGCTACCAAGGACACATACACCCATATGCTGGTGCGTAGGATGCACAAGCCAACAATTTTATTTTTTGTTTTTTAATTTAATTTATGCAAATACTAAATTTCTCGCAGGCTAAAGAATACCACTTGTTTGAATGTTGGTAATGACTTCCAGGTCGGAACCCACTTCATCCCTTGGTTCAAGGGAATGGTGGAGACTTCGGGCAGGTATCAGTTGACGAGATCAGGTATTTTCTCCTTACTAATACCAATAAAACTTGATCCGGTTGGGTTATAGACTTTTCAGTCTTCTTAGTTGTCTTTGGACACAGCTTAATCAATTTACCAAGTGTGAAGAAAGACAAGTGTAACTTAACCAACAGATCTGCTTTATGAAAGGACGGAATTATGCGAGCACACAATATTAACAAAAAAAACCCTCAATCTTAGCTATAGATTATCTGAATTTAAAAGCACTTTAGTAACCATACCGTGTTAAGAAATGAAAACCAAAAACACTCATGCCCTTGTTGTGCATATCAAAGACTAAAAAACTTCTTTACCCCCCCCCCGTTCAATCAATCTTTTAATAAAAAGTATATTTCATGAAAAATATCATATCACCCTTGAAAGCATGCTATGAATAATAAGGGAAAAAACAATAAATTTATTGTAGAAATCCTCGAGAAAATGTGAATGTATGTACAATATATCACTGGGTGCTTCTAGCTTTTGTTTTAACAAGCAAGTATGCATTTGTAGTGCATTTAACAAAGGATTCATATGGCTAAGAAGCTTGATTTAACCTATAGTTTTCGATTAAAAGAAAAAATTATCCACACAAGGTTGTATGCTTGGTTCTACGATGACCCCATTTTTGTAGCTTGAAGGCATTGACTAGTTTTCAATTTCTCTTCACTGGCAATCTTAGACAATAAAAATGCAAGCTTGATACCATAAGATCCTGGCTTGACATCATTAATGTTACCCCAGGTTGAACACAAATCCTCCCCTGGAGGCTTTGATGCCTCTGAGCTCTTGTTCATACCCTGGTCTAAGCACCATTTTCCAGGCACCAATCCGTTGGGTTCACGGTTCAAGACGTTCTCATCTATCATGTTTAGTGCAGCAGCATCTTCTTTAAATGGCCTTGCAAATGCTGCTCCACCATTTAGCATTTTGTCATAAGGTGATTCCCCATCTGTAGTAGTTTCCAGAATATTGTACCTTAAATCATCGCTTACTGTTGTGTTTTGAAACTCAGGAGAGTTGCAGAGGACAGAGTGGAAATACGATTCAAGTGGGGATGCCGTGTTGCTGAAGTACATTAGTAGTTTTCTTGGAAGGTTGTCCCATCCTTGGACACAGTACTCCATGAAAGCTCTTGTAAGAATCAGCCAGGGCGAACCTGGTAGACAAAACAAGCATTTACAACAAGTGATGGCTTTAAGATATACCCTTTGAGTTGTAAGGGAAACTGACCTCCAAATATCTTGAAAGCATCAGGTGTTGTTCGAGTCTCAACAGCGTAATAAAGGTGGCTCCTCTTTTGAAGATGCAAGCTGGGATCTACAACAATTTGGTTAATCTTGTGTATCCTGCACCAAATCAATTTGACAGCGATTGCTTCTTTAAATCAATCAGGTTACCTTGAACTTCTTCTCTCTCTGTAAAGTAAAGAAACTGCAGGATGAAAAATGGCTCTTGCTTACTCGTTTTTCGCAGTGTCATTAGAATAGTTGATGAAGTTGAGATCTCTTGGCAAGGAAGTGAAGGCATGGAGGAGATCTGCCCAGAAATATTTATTATTAACAAATGACGTGGCCATTGCATCACAAAGCTAAATTGCTGGAAAATATTGCGAGTAGCATTTACCATCTTGACTCACTAGAGGATAGTCTGAGACACTTAAATTGATGAACCAGTCCCAATCTGTACTCAGCTTAAGAAGCAACGCAGCAGCGTTGAGTATGGCAGCAAGAGCAGAGGATCCCATTTCGTTGATAGCATAACCTTTTCCAACAACATTAACATTACCGAATGCTTGAAACAAACTTTCAGATTGAACTGAAACAACCAACTCCGCCCTTTCATAATCTGAGGATTCCGCATCAAGTTGCAATAGATATTGGTTCCTTGGATGATAAATTGCTTTTAATAGCCTTAACATTCTCTTCCCATCTCCACTGGTACCACATATCCAATAAGCAAGAACAGGAGGATAGTCCCGCCCTTTTGAAGGGACAATCACTGAAAAGTACTGCAAATCCTCACTTGCAGTAGCAGAAGCGTGATCATAAAACCATGACTTCGACAAGGCAATCAGTATCAGTAGACTCATTGCAAAAGCAAGAATCCATACATGGTAGCCTGAATTCCCTGAAGAAATTTTTGATGTCCTCATTTGATCATCAGCTTCTCAATGCCAACTTCACCTTCAAGAATTGACGTTCGAAAAAGAATTGGAAACTGGTGAAGAACAGGATAACAGAGAACAGGAATGTGGGAGAACTCTAGGAGGTGAGAAAATGCAGATACATGGTGAAGACTTGAGAACCTAAGAAGGGTTTGAGGAAGGTGTGAAGTTGTTGAACTCGCACTGCTCAACTTACTAGCAAAAAGGAATAAAAAACTTGAACTCAAAGAAAATTAGAAAAGCAAACAAAGGGATTGTGCAAAGGGAGGGTGCTTTCAAAACAAGGAAGCAAGATTGTCCATGATGATTGATGACAGCAGGGCTTTTAGAAAAGGACATGGAGGTGGGTGGTGGTTCTTTTCTGCGAGTTATAATGTTTGCTGCTCTCTTTTCACTTTCTTCTGTAGTTTGCTCATTGGTGGGCTTTCAGCTTTCAAGATCAACCCCCCAAAAAACATAAGAAATTAAATTTAATAACTTGAAAGTATTTTTCTTATCTAAAACAATTTAGAAATTTAATATTTTTTCAGATAAAAAATACTTGGAGAATCATTTAAAAAAGCATTAGAATAGCAACGGTGAATGATGCCTCCCTGATAAGATATATATAAATTTTAATAGCTCATGGAGTGATTATTGACATTATTTAAGAAATTAATTCGGAATAAATATTTGGAGGTAAACAATGCTAGTCTTTTGTTGTCTGCCTGGCAGGATCGTTAAGATTATCCATCAGCGGTTGAAGACAAGACAGCCCAGCCAAGGCTTCTACTTTAATGATTTCTGATAATTGAATCATATGTCTTCATCATTAGAGTTTTTAGTTACTTGAGCTTGAAGCCATTTTATTATTTTGTTTTATCATTTTTCTTTCAATTTATAAACTTTATAAATATTTTTTATTAATTTACCAACTGGACCGAACACAAACACGGCCACTCTTTGGGCCCAAATAAGCTATTAAACAAAATCCCTCTGTTGGATCAGTCCATTTGTTATATCTGATGTATTTTTTTATATACTGGTTTGGGCCTGCCCTTTTCCATCACCTGCTGCTTTAGGCTCCAAAAATCTCCCGTCCCTCTCATGCACTTGCCTCCTCCCCGCACAACCCAGAAGGATTGTCATAAAACCCATGCTTTCATTCCTCTCTTAATCTCTGCCTACTCCAATGGAATCAATGCTAATGACAAGCTCAGTCTTTCCAGAGACATGCCCACTTCTCAATAACATCCCCTCTTCTCCTCTGCCTCCTTCTATTAAAGTACACAACACCAGGCGCACTGGGTCTCTCAGATTTGCCCAAAATCCCCACTTTATTTCCCTTCGTCTTCCAGCTCTAGCACGCCATGTTTCAGGTGGTGATGGTGATGATCAGGGGCCGTCAACTAATGGGTCTGCCTTCTTTTCTGATGAGACTCTTTCTTTGCCTCAGGTGAATCATGTTTTTTTTTCTTTCTTTCTTTTGGTCATAAAGGTGAATGCTGTT